>QKWP01001388.1:109937-138563 GCA_003550325.1 Gigaspora rosea
AAAAAAAAAAAAAAAAAAAAAAAAAAAATAATGGATCAAATTTGAGCAAGACCCAAATTTTGTAGAAATAATGTATATAAAGGAAAGCAACTAATCTATTTAATCTTTGTAAATTTCTAAATTTTTTCTTCACAATTTATATAATAAAATTATCCAATTTCTCTATGGATAAAAAAATAATTATTATAATATAGTTAAGATTGATTTATAAAAATATCATTGTACAATTAGCTATTTACCTAGTATTAGAAAATACAATGCCTCCAAAAAAAATTATGGCCCTTGTTCAATTTGTAATTGTCAAGCAAATTTAAATCAAAATCGCAGAATTACGGATTATGCTTAACAAAAATAAAAGCCAAAGATATTATTATCATCAATCAATATAATTAGTGTTCCTAATGGGCCAGGTCGGGCTGGGTTTTAGCAAAAACCCGAAGTCGAACCAGAAAACCTGTCCGGGTCCAAGTGTAAACCTAGACCCGAGTATTTGATACCCGATCCGAACCGGAACTGGTATAAGTATACCTAAAATATATTCGATTGAAAAACCTAATATAAATTTACTAAACAAATGCACTCAATTTTATTATAAATTGCAAAATTCGTGGCATCATACGTACGTACAAAAAGTTTATTTTGCAATTTTTTACTCTAATATTTTTAGTTTTAAAAGAAATTCATTCTATTTAACTATCTAGTTCCCTCTACCATGATCTCAAACACATAGCTTCTCGAACTGTTTTATAATCCAACCGGTTTCTCTTGTCAGTGACCATATTTCCACTTATGCTAAACATCTGTTTGCTTAGAACACTTGTTGCCGGTATTGGAAGAATATCGTGAGCAAATTTTGTGAGATTTGGATAATATAATTCATTATTTCGCCACCACTCTAAAATATCAATATTCTCACTTGTTTGTGGTACTAGTAAATATGTATCTAATTCACTTTGATGTTCTACACATAATCATTTGTACATTCATGCCATTATATTAGATGGTTCTTTGGTCATATAAGCCGCATCTTGACTAGGAACAGGCACGTAGTCATTTTCATATTTGTTTGTAATACTAAAAAAACAAAATTAGTTGTTAATTTTTATAATATTATATAATATCTACTAACAACTTAGATGTCCTTGATTTGATTAATAAGTCGTGGTTGCCATTTGAGAGTTTTAAAATACCCAAGTTTAAGCCGTGGATCTAATATTACTGCGGCAACATTTAGTATATTTAATTTTTGACAATATCCTAAAAGCTTCGTGGTCACAGCCTCACACCCATGTGCAAGCCATTGTGGAATGTTTTCCTTTTTTGTAGCCTCATTAAGAGTTTCAACTAACAAATAATAGAGAGAGATAACCATTGACAAAGTTGGATATTCTTGTTTTGACATCTCAACTGTTGCTAAATTAAACAAAATATTAGGAGTTTTTTTTTAAAAAAAAAAGTTGACTAAGTCATTACTAACCTTCCTTAAATGGTGCTAAAATTGAAACAAGAAGTTCAATTTTTTCCCAATCTTTACTCAGTAAGTATGTATTGGCGTAAATTCAGATCTGTACAAGAGATAGTGTCTATCACGATTCGTAATACTAATGTACAAGCACACATTTCATGAGTGGAGTTCCACCGAGTAGGAACATCAAGAATCGGCTTTAAAATCCTTATATTATGTAACATTTTCAACTTTTTATGACGTATCTTCGATCCTCTAATGCCTTTGATTAATTCACGTAACTAAAAAAAAATTAATTTCACTAAATGCATTTATTTATTGAAAAAAAACACAAATAAAGTAACAACCATTTCTAATTTGGTTCCTATATCATTAAAAATACTTTGTACCGCAAGATTTAGGATATGAGCAAAGCATCGTACTGATTGTTGTTTATCATCAAATTGAATACCGGCTGATGAAATAGAGTCAGAAAAGTCTTGTAAAAATCTATCATTAGAAGTCACATTATCACGCGTAGTCACTATTATTTTAGAAATAATTCCCATTGATCGAAAACAGTTTTCCATGCCACTAGCTATTTCAGCACCCGTATGTTTCCCATCTATATGAATAAAATTGAGTAAAAGATGTTTTATCAACCATGATACGTCTAGGTAATGTATGGTAACTGACATGAATGATTTGTCATTATTATTAGTTGTCCAAATGTCTGTCGTGATTGATATGCACCCAGGAACTTCTTGCAGTTTTTTTTGAAGTCGTTCACATTCTTCTTCGAAATTCCTAGTATGTGCCTTTTATTGTATCTGATGACGGTGCTAAAAAAAAAACAAAATAAATTAAAAATTAAAAAAAAACTAAAATTAAAAATAAATAAATAAATACCTATTGCTTGGGGTTCCAAATATGCGAATATTTCTCTAAGCCCATCGTCTTCAATTATGTGAAACGACCAGTTATATTTAATAATCCCTCATTTAATAAGGTCAACAAATTTCTTAGAATCAAAGGGTTCACGACCTTGACCTGTAGCCTAACAATTTATATATATTACGTTTCACTACAAGGTATACTGTATGTACTTTTTTTTTAACTTACGGCTTTCTTTTAAGCATATTTGAAACAGATCCATTTTGTGGTGGTTCTGTATTTGGTTCATTCGATCCTTTTAATTCTGGTACCTTGTTTTTATGTAGGCGAAAGAGATGTTTTCAGAAACTTGAAGTTGATCCATCCTCACGGATTTTTAAACCATTACCACAATGATCATATACTGCCGTCAATACAATTAATCCTTTTTTATTTTAAAATTTTTTTTCTTAAAATAGTTCCATACAAATGATCTATATAATAAATACATTAGTATTACTATATAATATGAAGTTAATACAGCTAAGTGTTGAATCAATTACTTATTAGTTGCGTTAGTTTCAATTGAAGTTAATGATTCATTATCCCTAAATTCATCTGAACCGGTCATATTTGTTGGCTCCTGAGCAGTATTGTTATTATAAAGTTCATCGTGAGGTTTATCGTGAGGTTTGTTGTAAGGTTTGTCATAAGGTTTATCGTAAAGTTCGTCATAAAATTTATTATAAGGTTCACTATATAGTTCGTCGTAAGTTTCTTTATCATATGGCATCGCACTTGAGCTCGACATAATGTATTGTCTTATGAAAAATGTAATAAGAAAAAAAATCACTGGCTTTTATAAAAAAAGTATGCAATTTCGTGTAAAAACAAAAAAATGGTAAGTAATCAACAGGCAATTGTGCTATAAAAGCTTTACTCGTGCAATTTATGCAGTAAAAAAAATTTTGCTTATGCAATTTTACTGTTAATGTTTAGATCGTCATAAGGAAAAAAATAATTTTTTTTATAAACCGGATCGGTCTGGGTTCTATCGGTCCGGGTCTCTCTCATGACCCAAACCCGGTCGGGTTCAAAAAATCCTGGTTCAATCTAACCTGCAAGGCTGGGTCCGGGTCGGGTTCGGGTCTTCAGTTCGGGTTTGAGGAACACTAAATATAATTATTTAGAAGCTAAAACGCAATTATATTACCCTCATTATTTAATCGTTGTTGAACCTGATCAGCATGATAAAAATAAGTTATCTGCTAGTAGTACACATATTGTCGAATCTTCTAATCGTAAGGACACTAATGCTTTATCAACTGATAAAGCACCAAATATCGTAATTTCTAAACCACTATCTTTTGGTGATAAAATTGCTTTAATGACAAAAGTATTATATGAAAAGCAAAGGAAAGAAGATTAACCACTCGAATTAGACTCAGATAATTTTGAAAAAATGTTTGAAAGTACAGAACCATTATTAAAAAGATTTTTTAATAAATTATATAATGCATTTATTCTGGGCAGGCAATTTGCTTATAATAAAAAAGAGGATAAAAAAAGTTGTTAATATATGCTATTCAACAGCAGGGATATGAAATAAGTTTGTAAATAGATATCTTTTAGAAATTGGGCTATATCTTGTGGAATCTGGTGCATTGTGTAATGCAATTAAAAATTCACAAGACTGGTCTTTCAGGCTGTTACAAAACTGTTGACAACTATAGAAAAAAATTTGCCAATTCACATTCAAAAAATATTCAAGAATATTTTGTTGAAAAGGTAAAATTAATAATCTACCTTTTGTGCTTAAGGATAATTAAATTAAGCCAATTCAAATTTGCCATAACCATTCTTAATTAAAATTCTATACTGGTAGAAAAATAAAAAAATTAAAAAAATAGCATACATTCAGCACTCTAAGGAGTGCCGAATACTGTATATGCTATTTTTTTAATTTTGCAACCAGTGCTATAATCGTATTAGTGTTTTTATGATTTGAATTGCAATTTCACTCTCAGCCCTGATTTTTTTTGCAATATGCATTAGTAAAGTAGTTGCTAAGTGCACACCAATCCCTATAAATTATAAAAATGTCTCAGTTCATAACCTGCTAATATAGATGCATCTTTGATTTGTTTAAACTTAATTATAAAATATTATACTATAGTATTTTCAAACTTTTATATTTGCAAAGAAAAAGCCAATAGGTTACTTCAAAAAAAATTGAGTTAATTAACTTTGATCAGGTTGATTTTTAACAGTTTATTGCTATAATGATGCTATGAAAGACAAAGAAAGTGAAAGAATTATGGAAGAAGTACAATTAGTTGGAATTAAAGAAAGTGTGCTTCATTTATAAGAAGATTATATAAACGCATTAGATATAATTCTTTTAATAAATAAAAATATCAATTGTGCAAATAATTATGTGATGCTAGTCATTGCAGACTGGCCTAGATAACTTTTTATATAAAAGGCATTAACCCATTTACACAAACAAAATATAGCAATAGAAGTGCCAATTGCTATTAATGCCTTTATATCTATATTAGACCACCCTACATCTCATTAAATAGTAGAGAACATGTTATAATAATCTATCATTCTTTTTTTAAAAAACTTTTTCATGACATATTTGGGAAATGAAAGAATTTTACAGGTTCCAAAAAAAAGAATCTTAAGAAAAAGAAACTTGTAATAAAACCAAAACCATAGAGCGTAAATCTTCTACTTGAACTTAACTATTAATGATGATTAAAGATAAAAATCAAAATATTAGAAAAATTTGGACCTCTATGTAAAGATGTCGAATATAGAATATTAGTTGATCTTCTCAACAATATTATCCCAGCAACATTAGACATATATGCAATTCTTATTCGTCAGGTTCTTATAATGAATATATCGAAACTATTTTTTGAATATGGACTTTTGCACCTCAATGGAATCGTAAAAATTACAACAAGGCCTCTTTGGCATTTCGTCAGACATTGTTTATTGAAAAAAAAACCAAAAACACCCAATGCTCGATACTTTTAAAATGTTTCTTGTAAACTTCAATGATTTTTTTGTTGAAAACTTTCATAGCTAAATATGAGCAAATGCATCAGTTTATAATAGTACTAAGAATGTTATCTAACAAGTATGTGTTCTAGGTAGGTTAACAAAAAATTAAAATGTTTTAAATAATGCAGTAAAAGTTACTAATAACATAAATAAATTATTAAAAAATAGATATAAATATACACTTGCTATTTAAAGAAGCATTTAATGCAAAAAAAAATGCCTATATACTCCTTCTGCTCTAGAATACCTAGTAGATAAAATGATGCTATTTTTAATAAATTATTTTCATCAAACTTTTCAACACACTAGTGCGGTCTCTAGTATAACTAATAATAAAAATAAAAAGTAAGGAAATAAAAGAGACCTTTAAAATATAAACTTGCTGTTTTAGGTAAAGATGTTAAAATTATATGCTTACTAATGGGCTATAGTACCGGAGCACCTCCCTTACTAGAACTTTGTAACAATTGTTACAAAAAACTAAGTGAATATGTAGTGGGACTGTATTGATCTATAGACATAGTTTCATTGGCATTGCTATGGCAAAATAGAGTATGGTTGTCAACATTGTAAAGAGTACTATAAGAGTGGGATATATAAAAATGTTAATTCATTTATAGAAAAACTTGAAAAAGAAAATGACACTCTTACCGATAATAATGGACTTGAAGAAGAGTACCAAGATTCAGAAGATATGGATGAACCTGAAGATATACAAGAAAATGAAGAAGTAATAGACTTACAAAGTGCATTAGATAATGTAGATAGATAGTAATAACTAAAAATATATCATTCTAATTTTTTTTATCTATTTAAATTATATTCGCCTTTTAATATAACCATATCCACTTTTGTATAATTGAATTAATTGATCTATCCCAAAGTAAGGTCTTGAAATATATCTTGGCATAAGAATGAACTAGTAAAAAAAATTCTTTTAGTTATGTGAATAATTAGAGATTTGCTTATTACTGAATTTAAAATAACTAGATTTTTTCTAATTTTATCTATAAGTGAACTACCTTTTCTATTTGATCTATAATGATTTAAAGTTTTAAACATTAGTTAAGAACTTGAATAATGTATTTGTAAAAAATATTTCTGGTTATACGAACAACTGGGGTATTGTTATAGTACTGAAAAAAGACTTTTTGTGCAACAAATATTATAACTTATGATATATCAACCAATCATAATCAATTTGATGATCGGGATCGATGGCCGATCAAACTAAATTTTTATTATGCTTAAGAATTGCAGGCCCTTTAATATATGGGTAGGACTTGGGTAATGTTGTTAGCCAAAATTGTTTTATGCTTGTAGAAATATTTCAACATATGATATTTAGGCTGCCGAAATGTCTAAATATTGCTGAAATCCTAAATTATGCTGAAATGTCTAAATAATATTGAAATGTCTAAATAATGTCGAAATGTCTAAATTACATAAAAAATATATGGGTTTAGAGCTGTTAATCAGTCTGACTAAAACCACTGGTTCTGCGGTTCTCCTTAGAACTGTCTTTTTATGGGACAGACCAAAAAACCAATCGGTCCAAATATAGTTAGCTTTAAATTATTGTATCGAACATATGTAGCCTAATTTTTTGTGATATGTGAGGTTAATTTTTAGAGGCTTAGACAACAATAATAAATTTAAATAGTATGAGACCAGACGGACTGATTATTAGACTAATTAAATATCTATAAATTGCACTAACATATTAATTTATTACCCGTTATTACTATAGACTTCATTCAAATGATTAATTTATCACTCGTTCATTACATAAAGCTACCTCTAAACAAATGTCTAATTCTGTCTATTATTATTAGAACTAGTATAATAATGCGTACGAAATTTGAAACCATGCATATGACTTTGCAGATATATTTTTATGCGAGCATGCTAGCATAATGCAGGTCAATTTATCTCAAGCATTTGGAAGTTCCCAACTGGAAAAAATTAATATAAATTATAAACAAGGTCAAGAGTGGAACAAAATCCTTAATATTCCAACAATGGAGCATTTTTTATAAACCAGGTATAATACTGCACATTACGCGCATCATGTATAAAAAGCACTGAATAGCTTATCACTAATTAAGATTAAATTTTTACTTAGTTGTGCTTTGTCTTTAAGTTCAAAGTGTAGTAGTAATAATATAATATTCAATTTATTTATAAATAATTTTATTGTTTATATTTAATTTAGACATTTAGTCACATAGTATTTTATTTAGTCAACTATTTAGACATTTAGTCACATAGTATTTATTTAGTCAACTATTTAGGCATTTAGTCAAATTTAGACTTTTGACATTTCAAAAAAAAAATAATGCCATATCAAAATATATTTAGACACTAATTGCCTAAATGGTTGACTAAATTAAGTATTTCGACTAACAACATTAGACTTGGGTACTAGTACTACCAGCCTATATACCCGTAGAGTAGCCCATTATACATGTATATGACTATCCACCAATTATATTTATATTGATTGATAATGTTTTTTTATAATAATCCTATATACACAATATAAATTTTTATTTGTTTTTTATAAAATTTAGTGATCTTGCTTCTTTTTATTAATGAGATAAAAATAATCATTGCTGCTAAGGATTTGTATATCTCTATGAAAAAAAACTATCCAAGTACGGTGCAGGACACTTAAAGGCAGAAATCACATGACTTGTCACATTTTCAAAAATTTATAATCAAATTTGATGTTTTTTTTGAAATCCTGTATTTTGATTGGTTAAAAATTAATATTTAAAATTAATTTTTAAAATTAATTTTAAAATATTTTAAAATCATCCAATAGCAGTGAGCCAAAACACGTGACTTGTCCTATTTTGAGGTAATTTTTTCTATATCATATGAAAATAGCACACTTTTAAACTCATATATATTAAAAATATATAATAAGTTTTAAAAAATTAGAGCCGCTAAGTTGTAGTAAATTAGCTAAACTACAAAATAGAAGCTCATTTTTTTTGATATTATTTTTATATTAAATATTATTAACTTTTAAAGTTTGGGAAGCCTTTAAGTGTCCCACACTATACTAAGTACCCAAATCAATTTGCTATAACAACCTTTTGTTTCAAGTCAGAGCCCAAACTTGCTTGAACTTTGGTACAATGTACACCCAACTATTACCGATACCAGTGTTGTATGCCATATCAAGCTCGCTTTTTTCTTTCCTTAAATTTTTCCTTCTTCACAAAGGGCATACAAAAGGAAGAAAATAAAAAAAAACATAATTAAAAATAAATACAAAAGGAGGTAAAAAAAAGGAAAAACAAAAAACAAAAGAAATAAAAGAAAATAACAAAAGAAAAACAAAAGAAAGAAAAAAAATAAATCTAGATAATAGTATAATCGAAGCCTATACTACACTTATAAAAATTATACAGTATTGACTAAGATCTTGGTACTGTATCTAAAGTAACACCTGTGGAAAAAACTATACTAAGAGGTCGACATATACCAATTAAAACTTTTCTAGAAGGCCTATCTATAAACATTCGTCAATTATTGTAATATACATGAACACACTAGCAGCTGAGTATTGTAATCTCTCATGACTTCTCGTGACTTTAGTTTTCATTTTGGGATAGGTAAACAATGTCGATCTTTTGGAGGGGATAAGCTGAAATTCCCACTTTTTGGTAGAAATTTTGCAAAAAACTGTATAGAAGACTGGAAACCAATGTGAAGAGTGTAGGAGTTTGCAAAATATAGAATAGTATAGAAAATCAAGTGCTTGCTTCTAAAATGAAGTTGCTTACTTCTACTAATACTTCTACAAGTTCTTGACATATACTTCTAGTATTCACTAACTACTTGTTTGATAGTTCTGTAGACTTCCACTAGTGAGCTACAAACCCAAAGAGAGTTCTTTTTCAACTCTATTTTAGTTCTCCAAATAGTCTGAAGATTCATCAAACTTGCGACTACTATTCCTAGCCGCTACCAGAGAAGTTTTGTATAATATTTCTATACTAACTAAACACTTTAGTTGCAGGTCTGTTTGGTAATTGTTGGTTTGAGGAATCATCAAAAAGTGTTGTTTGTATATAATGCACAATATGAATCTTTAATTTTTCTTTAATTTTATTTTTGTGTATATTTAATTTGGTTATTAAATAAATATTGTTGATTGATTTTGAAATTGTAATAAATGCGAAAAAATAGTATAAATAGTTTTTTTATAACTTCAAATATTCGTAAAAACTATCGTTGAATAAAGTAAAAACATCAAATAAAGTGAAAACAGCAAATAAAGTGAAAATGTCAAATAAAGTAGAAATGTTAAATAAAGTAGGAATGTCAAATAAAATAGTGTAAAAACTTTTTTTTACATTTTATACTATATATATTTATAGTATATGGCAGAGTATGTATCAAATGGGCTTAATAATTTTTATCTTTTTTTTTATTAAGCCTGTAGGTACCATAAGTATTATAATTAATTATTTTAGATTAATTGACTAGCTAGAATAGGTTGAAAAAACTTTTTGAATTTGTTTTGGCATTATTGTATACAGTTTGTTAGAAAGAAACCCTGTAGAAACTTTTTTTTATAAAAGAAGAGAAATCTATATAAGATATATTTAATAATAATATAGTTGTTATATAGGGCATACCTTGAAAAAAAATATTTCATTTTTTCATTTTTGAAGTAATATTGTGAGCATGTTTTTATTGGTGTTAAGAGGTATTTCAAGAAGATCTAATAATATTTTGGAAGATTGTTAAACAAAGTAGCAAGAAATAATTTAGTTTGTTTAGCAATGAGTAATTTAATAGTTTTAAAATTATTATCTGTTATAAAAAAAATCCAATAATATAGCATAAAAAAGATTATATTGTGTGCTTAGATAGAACCCCAGACATCTAGTACAGGGGTCATACATTATACATTTTAGCAAAAACCCCAAAATTTAAGAAGCAAAAATACAGTTTTATCTTGGTATTCAATGTTCCAATTTGAATAAATTTTTTTTTTAAAATAAAGCTCTTAGAGAGGCACATCTATAAAAAAAACTTCATTCAATTCTGATTATTGGATCAGAAGTTATTTAAGAAAATGTAGTTTTGTTATTTTAACATGACCTATATGTGAGATGTCTGGGGTCCTGGCTAGGTGTGTTAAATGTAAATTGAAGAAGAATATTAAGGATTGTAGCTGGAGATATAGTAGTAATTTTGAAAGAGATAAGTGTATCAGTAATTATGCTAATTATAGATTGTTGAATATTATTTTTAATTGTTTGAACAGAGAAGTATGTGTAGAGTATCTTCAGTGTCTGAATAGTGAGAACATTTTGAAGCAGGATATAGGTATAGATAGTGAATATAAAGGTTTTTCGTAGTTGAAAAGTTACTAGTTAAGATTTTGATTCTAAAGGAATATTTAGGATGATTGTATTCAAGTGTGTTTAAAATATTAAAACATAGTATCCAATTGATTTTAGATATATTATTAAATATTTTAAGAGTAGAACAGGAGTATAGATAGTTCTTGTATACTAAATATATTTTTGATAAAAGTTTGAATTTTGAAAGGAATAAGGTGATTGCTCCATAGAAAATGAATTGGTAGATTTAGAAAATCATGGGTAATTTTAAGTATTGGTTTGTTAATATCACGTTTTGCAAGTAAGTCTGCTTGGTTATGGAAAGAGTTAAGATGTAATTTGATTTTGTGTAGAGTAAATGAAATATTTTTAATAAATGTTTTAAAAATTTCTAATACAATATTCTGTATTATTTTTGGAGAATAATTATAAATATTTTTTATAGAATTTAAAGTTATGAATTTATTTGCTTGAGCGATATGTACAATAATATATAAATTTTATTTTCTATAGTCTACATATTATAGCTTAGGCAACGAGTAGCATAGATTTGATGTGACCAGACTATCTTATCAAGTTTCTTCTTATCCAAGTTAATTAGTTTAAAAGTTCTGTTAAGCCTCATAGTCAAATCTGATTAAGTATCTATCTACAAGGCTGTTCCTGTTATGTATATAAATTTAATAATTTATAATGCCTTAACCTGACAACCTCTTAATAATGATACAAAACTTATTCACTGTAATAACAGTTTTGGAAGGTCTGGCAGTATAATAATTATTATTTGCTAAAATTCTAAGTTTAAATAAACAATCCCTTCTTATTTAATTCATTGTTTTTTTTTGATTATTAAGTATTTTGAACAGTATCATTATTGTTGCTAGATGTGAATTTTTTCTATTATTATGGAAATTCAAGTATAGTATATACTTATTTATATAATCGTTTACCAGTAATGTTTATCTAAACCTCATTGGTTACGATATTTAATTTTCTAATTCGTAATTTTAAACCAGAATCATAATTTTTCAAACTCACACTTATTTTCGAAAATATTTAGTTCTGAAACCCCCTATAATTTATTATTTTAATATATTTTAAAGGAAGTTTGCTATTTACTACCACTGGTATTCACTACCAGTGATCAATTTACCAATAAAAATTCAGGATCAGGTGTAACATGTAGATCAATTTTTGTGTAACAAAAACAAAAATTTTTCAATAAATTGCTAAAATCGCTTCTAATCTAAAATTTTGTCTATGAAACTACTTTTTTTTATGCAAAAAAAAAATTTCTCGCTAAATTTTACTATATACAAAGTTCTAACCTAATCCCTAACTTTTACCCTTACCCTAATATTAAAGAGATTTAATTTTTATTTAATACAAATTGTTTGTTTTGTTTATTTTGTTTTATGCATTGTAGATCACTGGTGGTGAATACCAGTGGTAGTTCATAGTAATTTTAATTTTAAAATATCTATAATATTTTTTACACTGTTACTACTCTTACCACTGCATTCAATACCTGAGTCTTAGATACAAACGTGGATACCCAGATATCATACTCGATACAATATATGGGTGCTCGTCAGTAGAAAAGGGGTAAAAAGTTTTTACCACTTTTTTTTTTAAATTTTAAATTAAAATAGCTCAATAACTACTAAATCAAATTAAATAAATTTTTTTTATTTTAATTTTATAACTACACATAATTAAAATACAAAAAAAATATTAAATTTAATTTAGTAGTCATTAAGATATTTTAATTCAAAGTTTCAAAAACTTTTACTTAGAAACTTTTTACCCCTTTCTACTGACGAACCCCATATTAAAAGCAGCAAAGCACAATAAATAAACCTGATTCCTATTCATTAAATAAAAAGTAAAAAATAAAAAAAGATCCCAAATTCATTGACTGAAGTTTTAACCTAATTTAATAAGTTCACCGTGATGTAATAATTGATCATTCGTATGAACGAAAATGACCAATTGGAACATGGTGATTATTAAAAGTTAAGTGTGATGGTTTAAATTACATATAGTAATTATAAAAACTAATAAGAGCATGTATATCACCTATAAGACTTCTAAATTAAACTATAAAAAAACTGATAAGTAACTGATAAGTAACTCCTATGAAATATCATTTTTAATCTCAATTGTCACGCCAAATCTTGCGTATAATTGGTTCAAAAATATTTTATGCATAATAAAAACTGTGCAATTGGGAAATTGGACATTTTCGCTCATACGTATACTCACTAAGTCAACTTGAACCAAAAATTCGGCTGCAAACCAAATTGGAATCAACAAGAACACATTAGCGTAACGAGTATATTATTTCGAATGTTATTTTGATTAATGACTAACTTTCTGACTTTACATGGACAATGTCAAAACAAAGCATAAAATTAATTAGGATGGGCGATTTTTGTAGATCCTTGTCAATCAATAACCCCAACTTTGCAGATCATTCGGCCTGGGGAAGAGTTTTAAAACTCATCCCCCAGGCCGCAAATTTGACAGAATTAAACCAAATTTGGCAAATTTGAGGTTATGATCGACAAGATCTACAAAACCCGCAGAACATTTTAATTTTGATCTGGGATTAGGAATCTGCGCCACAATGATTGACAAAACATAGCACATCATATTAATCCGCATGTGGTAGTGTTACAATTTGAACTTAAAAAGCGATAATCAAAGGTCATTAATTTAGTTTGAAAATCCATTCATTCAAAATCTGCTAGCGCGCATATACAGTAGTTACATGTGAATATAAATCCATAAATGTTTATCGATTCGAAACTATGCACATGAAACCCCTAATAAAACTTCACTAGAACTAATACGTGATAGACCAGTGCAATACAATACGAAACACTCATGTCTACCTCCTTTTGATCAATTCAAGTGCCAAGTTTAATTGAAGTGCTATTTTTTGATCAAATTATTTCAGAACTTTTAAATTTAGATTTGATATAATATAATTAAGCTATATTATAGTGCAAAACCGTCTAAAGCAAGCAACAGCAGGGAGACTTCCGTATTTTTCGGAAATGCACGAGCCTGATCATGAGGTAGTTGACCAATCATAAAACGGTTATTATCCACGTGAAACATTTTCTGTGAAACAGATAGATAATCATTAACAAATTACAATTTCTTTCGTAACTTCCAAGCAAACTAATTCGCGTTGTAAATGAATAAAACTATTCACCAAGGTTAAAATATAGCTTATAAACACAAGATCTTTATTAAAAAAGTTTCTTATAACAAGTTACACACCTTTATTCACATTTTTTACACTTCATCTATAATTAACAAAACTATATTATAGCATATATAAAATGAAACAAGCATCTTATAGAGAATACATATAACTTTCGAAACTGTCTACATAAATTTATAAATGAAATAAACAAGTTAATCAGTTGGGTAACAAAAGAAAAAAGACGAAAAAAAAACTAAAAAAGCGACGTCAAATTTATAAATTAAGCAATACAATATATTTTTATTACCTTCTGCTATACGGTAGAAAATACTTCAACTCTTAGTATATCTACCTTTTATTGCGTGATTCGGCGTAATTCACCGATTCAACAAAGAGACGCTTGCGATAAAGTTCTTTTGTCAATA
The DNA here is from genome assembly GCA_003550325.1 of Gigaspora rosea. NCBI lineage: Eukaryota > Fungi > Glomeromycota > Glomeromycetes > Diversisporales > Gigasporaceae > Gigaspora > Gigaspora rosea. The sequence goes on from QKWP01001388.1 coordinate 124,341, forward strand.
AAGTGTTGTATCGATTGTTAGTTTTTTTTTAAGTTTGCTTAAACCCGAAAAATTCTGGTTTTACAGTACAACGCTGTATAAATACTTGTGTAACATCGATACTGGAAGCGAAAGTCCCCTCCTGCAAGCTAATCCTCGATAAATATTCAAAAAATGCATTGTCTTGAATAAGAGCTATAAAGCAATGTAATTATTATTATTATTATTGTTGTGAAATTACACTTAACGATTCTAAGACATTTAAAGACAACTATTAATATGCTGTCTAGTGTTGGCAGGCGAAACTTAGAGGTTTCGCCACAGACGACCTACAGATGAGTGGCGAAACCTAGTTTCGGCTTTTGCAAAAAAAAAAACTAAAATAGCGAAATGGCAAAAGGTGGCGAAACTGGCGAAACTGGTAAAGGTGGCGAAATTAAAAAAAGATAGCAAAACTAGTGGAAGATAATAAAATAAATAAAAAAAAGTAAGAATAAAAAGTTGATTAAAGATATTAAAAGCGCGATATTTATCGTGCATCAATTTGATTGCTAATTTAGTCGATTATCGTCACACGAATTTAATAAAAAAATAAACAAAATTTAAGACTTTTTCATAATAATAATATATAAAAAATTTTTGATATTATAAAATAATTTTATGCGTCTATATGTGATGAGCATTTTTAATTAGAAGCGAAAAGATGGTTATCAATAAAATTTTGAGCAATTATCAAAAAAATAATAGAAAAAAAAGAAAAATGCGTATATATCGAAATTTTACTAAGATAACCGTTCTTTTGCTGGAAATCTTAACACAAACCTTAAAAAAATTCATGTAATCATGACCACAAATTAGCCAATCAAATTGATTCTCAGTAATAAAAGTATCGCACTATGCGATGTATATATTAATCCATTAAATATTAATACATAGATAAGCGTTACTAAAAAAAGATTTTAGATTTTGAATTTTCAAGGTGAATTTATTTACTTTGAAGTTTCAAAAACTGGAATTCTAGTTTTCTTTAACAGTACTTGAATACAAGCGAAGGTTATCACTTTGTTTATTGCTCTTGTACATTTTTAAATAAGGAACATGCAAAATATTTTGAGCTACTAACCTGGATCAGTCTTTTGACTTCCCCCAAGGGTTTCACAGGTGTTTCGCCTGGTTTCGTCTTTCGACGGAGTTTAGTCGTCTTTCGCCATTTGCCAAAAATAGTTTCGCCTGCCAACACTAATGCTGTTTCTATACATGGAGATCTGATCCGATGAATAGCATATTTTATATTCACTGAATAGTTAAATATTTGAACATTCATTGGAAATTTTTTGACGAATATTTGAATATTAAAAAGATTGAACGAATGAATTTTTGAATATTCATTAATACTTTATTATAAATTTAATCAATATACAAGTTTACATTTATTTGTAATTATAATTTATAATTGTTAAATATAACTATTACATCGTTTTTTCTAGTTTATTAAATTTTATTCTATTTTTATTGTACAATTTTTATATTTGGATTATTTGATTGTAATTTAAAGACAATATTAGTCTCTTCAATATCCAAAAAAATCAACGTGGAGTTTTTATAAAGTCCATCTGCTAATTCCTTTCCACCTTCGGATCCAAGATCATTATTGTAAAGATTTAAAGAAGTCAGTGAAGAGTTCTTACAAAGTGCAACTGCTAATGCTTTTCCTTCTTTTGGTCCAAGTTTATTCGAACGAAGATCCAAAAAAGTTAGTGTGGAGTTTTCGCAAAGTGCATCTGATAATGCTTTTCCTCCTTCCGATTCAAGATTATTATATCCAATATTCAAAGAAGTTAGCGTGGAGTTTTTGCATAGTGCATCTGCTAAAGATTTTCCTCCTTCAGATCCAAGTTTATTATAGTAAAGATTCAAAGAAGACAGCGTGGAGTTCTTGCAAAGTGCATTTGCTAATGCATTTCCTCCTTCTGATCCAAGTTCATTCCAGCTAAGATCCAAAACTTTCAGCGTAGAGTTCTTAAAAAGTGCATCTGCTAATGCTTTACCATCTTCTGAACCAAGATTATTATAGTAAAGATTCAAAGAAGTTAGCGTGGAGTTCTTGCAAAGAGCTTCTGCTAACGCTTTTCCTCCTTCGGATCCAAGTTTATTCGAACTAAGATCCAAATATTTCAAAGTGGAGTTCTTGCAAAGTGCATCGGCTAATGCATTTCCTCCTTCTGATCCAAGATTATTATCCCGAAGATTCAAATCTTCGAGCTTAAAGTTTTTGCAAAGTGCATTAGCTAATGCTTTACCACCTTCAGATTCAAGATTATTGTTAGTAAGATTCAAAACTTTCAACGTGGAATTCGTGCAAAGGGTAATTGCTAACGCCTTTCCTCCTTCAGATTCAAGTTGATTCTTTCCAAGATTCAAAGTAGTCAGCGTAGAGTTTCTACAAAGTGCATTTGCTAATACTTTTCCGCCTTCTGATCCAAGTTTATTATCATAAAGATCCAAAGAAGTAAGCGTTGTAATCTTGCAAAGCACTTCTGCTAATACTTTTCCTTCTTTTGGACCAAGTCCATACGAACGAAGATTCAATGAAGTCAGCGTGATTTTCTTGAAAAGTGCATCTATTAAATTTTCTACGAATGTTTCTCTTCCTTTAAGATTATTATTGCATCGAAAATCTAAATTTTTTAGTGTATTGTTCTTGCAAAGTGCTTCTACTAATGCATATCCTCCATTTAATCCAAGATTATTAGATTGAAGATTCAAAAAAGTCAGCGAGCTATTATTACAAAGTGCATCTGCCAATGCTTTTCCTCCTTCTGACCCAAGATTATTACTTTCAAGATTTAAAGAAACCAGTGTAGTGTTCGCACAAAGTGCACTTGCCAATGCTTTCCCCCCTTCTGATTTAATATTATTTTTAGCAAGATTTAAATCCTTCAACATGGAGTTCGTGCAAAGGGCACTTGCTAACGCTTTTCCTCCTTCTGATCCAAGTTCATTTGAATCAAGATTCAGATAAGTTAGCGTTGTATTCTTGCATAGTGCATCTGCTAATGCTTTTCCTCCTTCTGATCCAAGGTTATTACCATAAAGATCCAAAGAGTTGAGCGTGTTAATCTTGCAAAGCACATCTGCTAATATTTTTCCTTCTCTTGATCCTAGTCCATTTGAACGAAGATCCAAAGAAGTCAATGTGGAGTTCTTACAAAGTGCATCTACCATTGCTTCTCCTCCTCTAAGATTATTGTCTCGAAGATCTAAATTTTTTAACGTAGAGTTCTTACAAAGTACTTCTATTAATGCGTATCCTCCACTTAATCCAAGATTATTAGATCGAAGATTCAAAAAAGTCAGCGAGCTGTTATTAAAAAGTGCATCTGCCAAAGCTTTTCCTCCTTCTGGTTCAAGATTATTACCTTCAAGGTTTAAAGAAATCAATGTGTTGTTTATGCAAAGTGCACTTGCCAATGCACTCCCTACTTTCGATTCAAGATTATTGTTAGCAAGATTCAAATCTTTCAAAGTAGAGTTCGTGCAAAGGGCGTCTACTAACAATCTTCCACCTTTTGATCTAAGTTCATTTGAGTCAAGATTTAAAGTAGTTAGTGTAGTGTTATTGTACAGTGCATTTGCTAATGCGTTTCCTCCTTCTGATCCAATGTTATTCCCGCAAAGATTTAGAGTGGTCAACGTATTATTCTTGCAAAGTGCATTTGCTAAAGCTTTTCCTCCTTCTGATCCAAGTTCATTTTTATTAAGATCCAGAGTGGTCAACGTAGTATTCTCACAAAGTACTTCTGCTAATTCATTCCCTTCTTTTGATCCAAGTTTATTCGAACTAAGATTCAAAGATGTCAACGTAGTGTTTTTGCAAAGAAACTTTGCTAACATCTTTCCCTCTTCGGTACCAATCCATTTACCACCAAAACCTAAAGAATTTAGTGCAGTATTTTTATCAAGTGTTTCCAATAATAATTTCATTCCTTTAGTACCAAGTTGAATTGATTTAAAATTTAAAGAAGTCAAATTAGATTTGTTATAAAGAATTTTTACTAATTCATCTATTGATTTAGATTTAGAATGAAAATCTATAGAAGTAACAGTAGTATTTTGGTAAAAATATTCAAGTATTATTGGATTACAAATAATTTCATCAAGATAAAAATGTTTAAGATTTTTGCAAGTTCGTAAAAACATTGAAATTAAAGAACTTTTAACAGCATTTCCAAGCTCATAACTATATATATCAAAAGGAAACCAATTTTTAATTCCTTCAGATAAATTACCGTCAACAGAAGTAATATAACTTGTATATTCAAATAATGGTTTTGGGTGAGTTGGAAAGTTAATGTTGTAAGGAATTAATGAAGCTTGCTCTTCGGTATTTAACGTTAAAAGACATATTCTTATAATTCTTGTATCACGAAAATGGTATTCGGGTTCGTTCCATAAAATTGGTATAATAAATTTACACCATTGACGGTTTACAAGTGCACACGAAAAAAGGTTTTTATTGTTATGTCGAAGATTATTAAATATTTCATGGTAGCATTCATTCGGTAATGTTATCATATTGAAAAAAAATTACTAAAAATTTTAGTACGTTTGGGTTTAAAAATTTCAGTCTCCCTATATAGAGAAAATGAGATCAACTTGAAATTTCTTAAATTGTCAATCTCTTAAAGTGTGGAATCTAAAATTCTCACGCCCAAAAAATAATTGTACTTAAAATAGTAACGTTAGTGTTGCCAATGAAATTAAATCTGCATTATGAAGAGCAAGATCAACATTAAGCGTCGAACCTAGCTGCCGCACAAAAAATGCGTGACAATTTGGCCTGCATTAAATTACCGTAAATGATCGGATACAAGACACGGGTCTGTTACATTCTACCAATTTTAAAACCCTTGAATAGACCCGGTATAGTACATGGCTGAGTTTACATATATCATATATAGTGTAAAAGTTTGAAAAGCTTGCGTTTATAATAGGCAATCTAGATTTTTTTTAAAAGAACCATATATAATTAAAGATGATCCTGTGATCCGTATAGTACATTTTGGATCTACTATCGAACGGAGTATTTTATCCGACCATTGTTGTGGGCTGGGGAGAGACTTTTGATTCTTTGTGCCGAGTTCTAGCTCTAGACTACAAACATAGAAGACATAGAAGGTTTATTCCTTCCAACAATCGAATACGTATTTACGCGTTAGTGTAAGGTGAAACGTTTAAGGCGTGGGAAGACGGAAGTTGTAGTTCAACGATTTTATGTCTCAAATTGTCATGAGCATGGGGTTGATGCAGGTAGTTTAATTAATTCGGTTGATACTGGTTGTTACGGGTTTAATTTAGAAGCATCAAGGGACTTCCGATTTTAGTAATAACTATATTATTCGTTACTATCGTTATCGCAGAGTAATTTTTACAAGAATTTTATAAATAATTTTATTTATGTGTGTTACATGTAAGCAAAGACCTGTTCTTTCCCTATGACGAATGCTATCCCTTTATATACATCCCGCTTATTACTTTACATACGAAAAAAAAAAACAATAAAATAAAATAATTGACAACAAAATTATCAATTATTAAGTAATTGAATAAAAAGTATTCATAAGAACAGAGTAAGGAACGATGAACGCTTATTAATATTGTGGTAAATGGAAGATAAACGAAAATTATTGAGTAAAGGTTTGTTAAAAATAAAATGAAGTAATGTTACGTGAAAGGTGTCAATTAATCATCTAAAAATGTGGTGTTACGCCCGGAATTGGGAGAGCAGTCCTTATGTGTGACAGCTTTAGTTGTAACACAAGTTGTATGGAATAGATGTTTATTAGGAGATTCGAGTTTAATGATTCATTATTAAGGAAAGTAGCTTAGTTGGTAAGTAAGGGTAAAATATATTATTATTCAACAAAGTGCAATATAGTCCGTTCTCTTTATAAGCTTAACCATCATATTTATACATTTACCGGTAACTACGAAACGAGTTTCAATCCCTCGATTAGGGTTTCAATCACTCGATTGGAGCTCTAATCGAGTTTTAATCATTCGATTGGGGTTTTGATCACTTGATTGGAGCTTTAATCACTCAGTTCCACGATAATCCTTACCTAAAATAAATTTACATAAAATAATAATGATTATGATAATACTAACTAAATAAAGAAAAGAAAAAAAAAAAATAGTGAAGTGGTAATCGACTTCCGGTCACGGGATAATATCGATAAAATTGATTGTCGTCGTCGATTCGGAAATTTTCCACAACGCCATATCGGTAATTTAGGCCGATGTTTTTAAAGTTCTTAATTTTGGCCGGAAATTATTATTATTATTTTTTTTTTTAATTATAGTGGCAGATCATAATGAAATCCGAAAAATAAAATTTTTGGGGTGCATTTTTTAGGGTTAGGGGTTAAGGTTAGAGATTACTTTTAGAGTAGAGTTTATATTAAACAAGTATAAGTGGGTTTTAGAAGGCTAGAAGGTTAAATAAAAACGCAGTATTCATTTTAAATTATGATCTGCGACAATTATTAGCTATTAAAAAGGAAATTTTTTTAAGAAATAGGTCCACATTATGGTAAAATTGACTAAAGAACAATTTTCATTTACTGTATTTGCGCGTAATGGCGCGCCGAGCTGTTAATTCGAGTAATGCCGAATTAAGCTTAATGCCGGAATCGAAATTACACCCCGACGCGTTATTACGTGCAAATACGGTAATGAATATCTGCAGTTTAATTACAACTGTTCTCATAAATTCTGGGACAATTGATAAAAATTGATTGACCGAATTCGATAAGTTATTGAATTCGGTGTTATCGAATTACTGTAATGCCGAAATCCAGTTCAGATAACACCGAATTCAAAAACTTATCGAAGTCGACCGATATCAATTGTCCCAGAATTTATGAGAACAGCTGTAATAAAATTTCGTGTAATTCTTTTTTTGCCGTACATTTTTTATGCATTCATTTGCACACGACATTAAATAAGTAAAATAAAGATAAATTATATTTAGTTTGTGTACTGATTCTGCTTTAAATTTTTCACAAACATTACGCGACTTATATTATACAGATACGCTTTAAAGAAATCAAGTTATTCCTAATTACTTTATGTTCACATTTATAAAAAAAATAGAATTTTATATTTAACTTCATACAGTATAATGTTTTAAAGAAACAATGTTCATTACAGAAAGTACCATATTTATTAAAGCCTATCTGCTATATAATGAACAATTATAATTTGAAATTGTTTTTTAGTTCTATATAGTTCGTCTGTTATGCAAAGCAGAAAATTTTATTTGAATAAGAATAAATTATTTTCGTTTAGTAGTTTTTACATTTTTTTTTCATTATGGTGTTTCAATGTTAATGATCAGGTTTCAGACTTCAATTAAATTATTGATACATTTATTTCGAAATCAATCCTATTCATTTTATTTGCAACTATATTTATAATAATGAATACTTTTACGATCGAAAATTTTCTTCGAAATTCTATACCTAATCATCAAAAAAAAGTTTGCTCTAATTTCGAAACTTCAAAATAAACATAGGACATTTCAAATCCTCAATTATTTCAAAATAAGTTTAACTCTGAAACATCCTATTCAATAGAATATAAAACCATTTTTTTAAAAAAAAAAATTGCGGTATTTATAATTATATGTATTAGCGAATCTATTACAGCTATTATCATTATTCCTGGGAAACTAGATAAAAAATTAACAGTATGATTTATTCTGCCGATTTGTTAAGTCATAGATTTCGGCATGATCGTATGTTTTATATTACATGTATTGCTTGCTCTACGAATAAATTAGGGTAGCTGCGCGACGTATACCGGGAATGTCATAGAATACATCTTAAATTCCAGAAATAGAACTTATTTACATTCTTATATTTTATATTTAAGATTATGATAAATTAATTTTCAAAAGAGTTCAAACTTCATTTTTTTATGAAATTAAATTATATTGTTATTTAAATTCACATATTTTTTTATCTATCATTTTGTTTTATTTCAGCTATGTTTCTACTATTTTATGACCAATTATAATTGTGCTAAACATCAATATATCATATATTGTTATCTTTTTATACCCAGCTTCGGTTTATTTTTAACCATACTATTGACAAGAGGGCGAATTAGATTACACATAATATGCAGTACACAAGTGTGGGGCAAGGTAAAAAAAGCTGAAATAAAATAAAAATACGATTAAGCTATTTAGCATATTAGTTACAGCTTTTATATGCTATAAATTCACTATAATATGACAACAAAACAGGGCAAACATTTATTAATTAAGTATGCCTACTGTTACATAAAAAAATAACATGACTTTTGAATTTTAAAAAAAAAGCTATCGATACATGATAAAAGTGAATCTACGTCACATAGATTATTTTACAAACGGTTAATTCACGGACAAAATTCATTTTGCAGACAATATATTTCATCAACAATTTGTTTTATAAATTGCACCAACTTTAATTAAACTTAACATTAATGAAATTGACTAGGATTAATTTACTGTGACATAGATGTCGGTGATCTAACTGTTTATGAAACAAACTTATCTGTGAATTAATCGACTGTAAAATAACTTTAATTCTCAGCGAACTTAGTTGTCTGTGAAATAATTGTTGGTGAGTTGATACTACTAAATAAAATATTTAATAGAAAATAAATCGAACTTATAAATCGCAATAAATGCAGCTTGAATCTTAAGGCTGTCTGTTGATAATAATTTATGTATTCACACCTGATTTCGTTCCATCATATGCTATTACGTATATCTCAAAGTAACATGAATACCAAATCCAGTATGCTCATACACACTAGCACAGCACATTAACATGTGAATCATAGATTTCTGACGTTCAATCAAATGCAAGATTTTGTCACGTTGTAAGTTGCATTTAAAAAGTACTGAAGTAGGCGATTTACTAAAGTAGATCTAAACTAGCGCCCTATTACGACTTAATGCATGCATGCATGAATATCTAATTTCAGGGGCTTAATTTTAGACAGGCGTTTTTAAATAAATCGCTACTTTAGATGCTATATTGTATTTTGAATTTTACCGATTAATTCAAATACACAAATGTTAAAGCATTCTTTTAAAAAATATACTGTATATCTCATCCTATCTAAATAGAGCAAAAACAACAGTTTCTCTGTAATAGTTCTATTCAAATTATATTCTATTTAAGGCCACGCAAAGTTAATTTTCGTTTTGCATAACCCGCCGACTCAATTTTTTCAAAAAAAAAAAATTTTTTTTTTAAGTTTTCAGTTGTGCCAATTATCCATTTTTGCTATTTAATTTTTTTCCATAAATTCATCCGGTGTCTCCCGATGTAAACTTAATTTTTCGGAATTACCAATAGGCCCAGTAAAAAAAAAAAATTTACACATTTTCTGATCTCATATTTTGCATAACGGAAAATAAAATTTGCGTGGCCTTAGAGCAAACATAAATCTATTAATTTACAATAAATAAAAAAAAAAAAGCCGAAAAAAAGAAAATAAATCTGACCCGTCGATTGAAATTGTAGAACAGGTTGTGCAAAAAAAAAATTAACTTTGTGTGGCCGAACGTATGTCGTTTCAAATTTAAGAATGCTTGAGTCAATTTGAAATCGACCTAAACTGTGAAATGACATAGAACATTCTTGTTGCTGTATTATCTATTTCTTTTTGATTACTGTATTATCATATCAGCGGATCGGCATAGTTGGGTAAATCGACCAATCATGATCGAGGATTATCAAAAAAATTTTGCTCGAAAATTTATTATAGAGCGAATTTTCACAAAAACGGCCTTTTTAACCAGCTTTGCATTTATAATTAAGTACGTAGAACATTATGAAATTCATGTGTTTAATTATAAGCCAAAAGTAGATTAAAAAGGCCATTTTTTTGAAAATTAGCATCCGAATTTACCCTTGATAGTTACCAACCCATCTTACAATGCCCAACCCATCCTAAAACACCCGAGTATTTCAACAAACGGTAAAAGTACTTCATTCTACAGCTTAGCATAGCTCTTTTATTGGATTTTTTTGGTTTTTTAACTTGTCTAGACGTCGAAGAAGCCCTTTTGTTAGTTGTAACAAGTGCTTCATTTGTTAGTTTTTCAAAGTCACTTAGGAGCAAATTTTCGTGTAACAGTTTATTGAAAAAAGGCCCAATTATGCCGATCCGCTGATATGTATTTTCTTATTATTGTTACCTTATAAATTGAGATTTATTGTATACTATAAGAACAACTATTGTATAAATTTTAGTTGTTGCAGCAAAATATAAAAGCTACTTATTATTGTAATATAAATGCTTTTTTTCTTAATATAAATATAATGTAAAAAACAATTATTATTATAGTCAGACCTCCATAAATGCAACCTCCATAAATGCACGGTCTTGTTGTGTTCCTGCTACATATGCACTTATAGATTTTTACCCCCTAAAATGCAATACCTCTCTAAATGCACGATTTTTTGCTGTCCCTACCCACTTATGGAGGGTTGACTGTATTTTTTTAAAGCAACTTAATGTTTTTAAAATTGTTTTTAATAATTTAGCACATTTTTTGATATCAAATTAATCTTTGTTTTATAGTTTTAAAGTTTATTCAAAAACTCTGTAGCTTCTAATGGTTATTTAAATTGCATATTTGATATATAGTACTTTGCTAAACACTATACAAATTGCACAAAGTTGTAATAAATTACCTTTGATTTAAGTTGGGTAAGAATTATACCATTTTGTTACTACAGTATCTTACTTTTGAATTGTAAAGAATAGTATTCATAATTCCATAATTATTATAAATTAAAACTTAATGAAATAAATATAATTATTTAAATACTTACTACATATTACAGATTTAAAAATATTGTATATTGATTATAATCTTTCCAAGTGTATTAATTGGGTTATTCTTCTTCTATAAGAATGAATATCTGTTACTAAACTATGTATGCCTTTAAAGCTTTTTTGAACAGATCTTGCCCATTGAATATTGCTAGAGTTTCTTGTTCTTGTATGATTTTGAGTGCATCAAGAAGTACTAACTTATATTCATTAAATATTTGTATTAATTCATGATTACCAATCAAATTATTAATTATATTATCTATATATTTTAAATAAAATATAACAATAAGTTAAAACAAAATCAAATATATAAAAAACAAGTTTTAACTTGGAAGAATTTGATTTTACCTGTATTTAAATGCATTAACTGTACAGTTAAATTTACTACAGTACTTATTGAATAACTTTAGAATTAGATAATTTTCTTGTTATTGGATGGTTTTAAAAAAAGATATATTTGTTGTAAATTGAGATGCTTGAATTAAATATGTACAGTATTTACATAAAAAAAATAAGTTGATCAAAAATCCTAAGCATTTGCAAATCCATTTGCAATATCATTTGCTGTTGTTTCGTATAATAGATAATCTATTCTCTTTAAAATCTTTATACAGTCTACATATTCCAGTTTTTTTATGGTACCAATATTTAGATAAGTCTAAAGAAGTTTTAAATCATAATTAATGCAAAATTTATAAATTTGTTTTCTTGACTGTTTCCAAATTTCAGATAAAATCTATTTGTATTAGGAATTAAAGGGTAAAATCTTTATACAGTCTACATATTCCAGTTTTTTTATGGTACCAATATTTAGATAAGTCTAAAGAAGTTTTAAATCATAATTAATGCAAAATTTATAAATTTGTTTTCTTGACTGTTTCCAAATTTCAGATAAAATCTATTTGTATTAGGAATTAAAGGGTACAAATATATCTAACTTTCTATTATTTTTATAATTTGAGAGCATAGCTCTTTGAACAAAAATAAAATTCTTTTTTGTACTGAAATTAGTTGCGATAGTGGTATTAAATAAAATTTAATATTGATAAACTTAAATATTTGATGCACAAAATATGATATATATTGTAAGCAAGCCATTTTTAAGTGCTTTCTTCATATCTGTTATAAAAAACTATTATTTAATTTCAAATTAAATAATATAAAAAAAAGTTAAATTATTTGTTCTGTGCTATCATTTTTCTTAGACCTATCAATAAACAAATATATGTATGCAAAACCAGATCTAGTATAGTGACAGATAACTAAATACAATGCATAATCTAAAGCATTCGTTTTTTTATATATAGCTCCTATGACTATTTTTTATAAGTTTACTTAAGTTATCTTTATTCAAAGTTTTAAGAAAATTTATCAAAAATATTTAATTGATCTAACCCTATATATCAATTTCAAAGTGATATAAATTAAAATGATAAAGATATATAAATTTTTACTGGTTCTATAAATACTCTTAAATTTGTAATTAATCTTTAAAAATGCTTATGCTATTCTGGTAACAATATCTGACAAAGAATAAATCATTAGAATTTCTGTCCTACAAATTTAAAGAATCATTTTTAGACTAGTTAATATAATGATTATCAAAAAGTAGCAATAAGATTTCAATCATTATATTAAAGAATTTTAACTTAAGGCTTCAAATTATGAAGATGTAACCAAATGGATTCTTTTTAAAAGACTGGTTAGGCATATCTGGAATAAGTGGCTGGATGTTGTTGTAATCTTACATATCCAAATTATATTTATGTATTACTATGTAGAATAACTATATAAAAAGAAGTTAATGAAGTATTCTTTCAAAGGCATTTACTAACATTTTCCCTCCTTCTGATTCAAGGCCATTACTGATTTTATCCAAAGAAGTTAGTGTTGCACACAGTGTTGGAAATCTGGTTTGAAATTTATGTTCTCATGAGAACATATTTATTTAATTTAATGTTCTCAAAATTTTTTCTCTCTCTTTCTTTTTTCTCTCTCTTTTTCTCTCTTGCTTTCTTTTTTTATCTTCTTTCCTACTCTCTCTTTTCACTTTTACACTCTCTTTCTCAACCTTATTTTCTCACTCTCATTTTTTCTCTTATACTTATACTTTTATATTTTATTTTAGTCATTTTTTTAATTTTTAATTTTAATTAATATTTAAAAATTATTAATGATAAATAATAAAATATATAATTAATTTAACTAAAATATATAAACCAAGCTAAGCTATTCATAAAATAAGACTATAACTTTATATATATTTTTTTTTAATAATTGAGACTTTTTATATAATGTTGAAGATGTTATTGGTTTGTATATTTAGTTTTTAAATAAGCTATTAATGTCAATAAATAAATAAATATAGTAAATATAATGCATTATTTTTCTTTGCTATAATGAATTTAAAGAATTTATAGATTCAAAAAATTTCTTTCTATATATTTTTAAGACATAACAATAAAGTTTAAATTAATAACTAAAAATTTGTTAAGTAATTTTTTTGCAAGAATTTATATTATCATTATAGTGATTTTAGCCTTCTTAAAATTTATATTAAATATTGATATAATTGGTATTCATGTAATCATATTATATGTGTACCAAAGTTTACATAATTAGGTAGTGTTAACCTTAAGAGTTTTCACCTTTTTGCCTATAACTTTCGACCCAAAGAAGTTAAGAAGATGAAACAACTACCATTGGATTCAGCTCATCGAGACGCTTCTAATGAGCTATAGATCATGTGATTCTGATCACGGGATCACAAGATCGGAAGACATTTGTGTTGAACTATTAATAGAGCAAGATAGACAAATATCTTAACCTTATTAGGCAATAATACTGCGTTCAAAATCTTACGAATCTAAAGGATCTAAAGGATCTAAATGATCGTAAGGATCTAACATATCTAACATATCTAACATATCTAACATATCTTACATATCTTTCATATCTTTTATATATATTTTATCTTTTATATCTTTTATATATAACATATCTATTAGTTTCGCATTACCTTTAGTACTATAAATAGTTTTTAAATTGAATTTGTATATCTTTATTGTAATAATTTATACATGTAATTTCTCTATAAATACACTGCTTTCTGCCCTCTGGGAAGTGCAGTGTCTTCATACACTGGAATATAATAAAGATACAATTCTTAGTATCCTCATATACTATTAATTGTTTGCCTCTTTGCCTTAATACATAAATCACTCAAAAACCTCTTTGTTAAGTCCCATTTGGACGCCATAAACCCTAAAGCTGTCAAGTTATAGTCGTCATACTATAATCAGCAGTCTCCTGAAGTTCTGGAAGAGGTGAATTTCCAGG
>QKWP01001389.1:18384-28913 GCA_003550325.1 Gigaspora rosea
CTTTATAACTGGTTAAAATTTAATCTATATTGGCTTAGTAAAATTTTTTAATATTAATTTATTTTTACTCTCTTAAATTGAATTTACTATAAATTTACTATTAGTTTACTATTAATTTACTATAAATTTTATAAGTAAATTTAGCCATTTTTGGATTTGTATCACCTTATAAAAATCTAGTAATTTTATTTTAATAATTTTTTTTATACTTTTAAAATCAAATATAGATTAAAAATAATTTATATTTTTATTATTTTTATTATTATATTATAAATTTGTATTTTTAATTATTTTTTTTCTACTGTACTAACTTTAGTACAGCAAATTTGGCAAAATATAAGTTTTGGTTAAAGTTAATTTATAAAAAATTTTTATATGTAACTTATACTAAAATCTTGAATGAAAAAAATATTAGTATTAAAGTATATTTTAGCAAAGTTTTAAGTAAAAATTATTTTTTATTGTTGTAAAATAATTTTTTTAAACTGTACTAAATTTAGTACAAAGAGCTTATGGATACCCATTAATTTTAAAATATTTTAAAAATAATTTTAACAATTAATTTTAAAAATTAATTTTTAACTAATCAAAATGCAGTATTTCAAAAAAACATCAAATTTGATTATAAATTTTTGAAAATGAAACAAGTCACATGAATGCGAAATTGTCCAAAGGGTTTATGCTCCAAATTTCAGCTTAAACAAATCAAAATTGATCAACTTCTGCTTTTAGGTATTCTGCACCATAGTACTGTTAAAGATCTTCTCTATCTCCTTACTCAGAACTTTGCTAAACAGGTTTCTGTTTTTCTGGTTTTCTGGATTTGCAATACAACATATACTACTGTGCCCAAAAGCTCCTATTCAAGATGGTAGAACCAAGGTTACAGGTTTCTTACCCAACTAATATAAGTCATTGTTACTGAATACAGGTTTTCTTTCCATTATTGTTCACTAGTAAGAGATTCAAATTCTCAATCTGTCGTATAAGAAGTAACAACTTGACAACTTCTCTAAATTGCCACACCCTTATTGGCTGGAGCATAGCAACGGTCAGTTAGTGTCTATGCAAGTGATACAAAAGTTACGTTTTTGATGCTTTTTGCCCAATAAATGTATCTTTTCTGATGCATCTTTGTACATCTTATAGAAAATTTATCAAAAGTGCAACTTTGGAATTTTTTGTCTGTTCACACGTGTATCACATAATCAAAAAGTCAAAAAAAAGTCAAAAAAAACAAATCTATCGTATCGTAAAGTTACTCTCTAAAGCAGTAGAACGATAAAACAGAACCCCAAAGAACTCTGATACAACTCAGATGATTCTAAAATAAGAAAATTTGCATAGAAATTTATCAAACATTGCATTTTTATATAGTAAATTTTCAAATTTTGCTTTATTTTATATATCTATTTGGCTAAAATACTGCTAAAATTATACAAACTCAGATCTGAGTTGTATCAGAGTTCTTTGGGATCCTGATAAAACCTTGTTTGTTATTAAAAACCTGTTTTATTATTAATTACATTTGTGCACTATATTGACCATTAAACTTCGTTTCGTACTTCTTTTATATTTGCTTATTTTTTTTATCTAACCCCGTAACACTCTAAACTCTCAAACACTATCTTCGGGTACAGATTGAGTTAGCCAGAGTTTTTTGCTTGTGTCCCGGTATGTAATGCAATGATCTCTAATAACAAATCGCTTTAAAAAGATCTAAACTCGGATCTCATACTACGCTCTAATCCCAATTCTTTATTATTTAAAAAAACTAATTCTTTTCGTTCTAAATTCCTATTTTAGGCTCGTTTGGCCTTGCTATAAGACATTGCAGGTGTTTTAAAACGACGAGTAGTTATAAGCTAAATTAGTATAGCCTTTATTAAATTAGTTCAACCACGAATGCCATCTTTAACTAGAACTTCAATGCAACTTTGGCTGATTGCTATCTAAGAGATGCATTAAAAAAAGTCGAATTCCATCCAGGTTAAAACCAAATGGTTTCAGAAAAGTTGTCACCGTAGATATTATATTATATGCTAATATATTAGAAATTATTTGGATGAGGTGAATAAAAAAGAAAATATTGCAATTGGTGTAAGATATTTTTATAATGGTACTATGTGTGAGGCTTTTATTGCTCTAAAAGGTGAAGTCATTATTTGTAGTAGTGCTATTAATAGCCCTCAGGTAAGAACAAGAGAATTTAATAATAATAATAATAATACATTTGTAATTGTACATTATTATAACTTAGTTTTATTTACTTTTTAAAGATATTAATGCTTTTTGGTGTTGGACTGAAAGAAAATCTTAAAGCAAATAATATAAAAGTACGTAAACAATTGCTAGTTGAAAGAAATTTGTTAGATTATCCGAATTGTCTTTTTGCTGCCAAGGCAATTTCAGAAAAAATTCATCATTGGAGTAGTGGATCTGAAGTTGGGATAATATATAAAGCTAACATCAAAGGAAAGATTTCTTGTAAAGAAGACTTTTTTGACGAAAATCCTGATATTCAAATTATTGGTATGTTTGTTAAAACATGAAATTATATATGATGCAAACGACTCCGTTGAAATATTGGTTAAATTAATCCCCAAACTGATTTGAAAAAATCCAGAATAGGTTTAGTAAGACTTCAGTCCTGTTGAGCCAAATATTCATTGACTGTAATAACAAAAACCATTTGTCCCAAAAGGGCATTAAGACAAATCGGCAAAAAGGCTGTTAGAGTTTTTCCCTTCTCTGTATTTATTTGAGTGATATTACCATAATATAGCACAAAAAATTGCTAGAAAATAATTAGTTTTGGCTCGTAAATGAGGCGATTCTCACATCTCCCCCTTTTTGGCTAACTTTTGGCAACGGGAAAAATAACTAAGGTAACAATTTAAGGATTCTCATTCTTGCTGATTAATTATTCTCTTGCTTTCTGTAATTTGGTTATTGGTTGATAAATCTAAAAATGGCAAATTGTTTTTATCAGCTGTTAGGAGGTTTTGTCGAATTTGCAAGTAACAAAAAATAGTGTTAGAGCAGTGTTATTACCGTATGTTGCCAAAAATAAGCTACCTTTTATTGCCGATTTTTAACAAAAAAAAACTGTGGGTAGCTTATTTTCGGGTTATTTACTATTTTAAGTAATTTAAAGCACAACAAAGAGGTAGCTTATTTTCGAACACAAACTCTAACAAGTAAAATAGATAAATAAATATGCTGTAGACAATAAATAAATATGCTGATAAATAAATATGTTATAAACAATAAATAAACATGCAGAAAAAAATCGGGGGTAACTTATAAAACGATCGATTATAATCGCTATATAGTAAAGTCTAAATTTTACTAAGCAAATCGATCAAAGTCGCATAAGTAACCTTGTTCAGCAGATCAAAATACGCGTACTCTAAAAATTTCATAAAAATCGGAGAACTTCTTATTATTTGACTTTTAATTTTTACGTTCAACGGTTTTTTTTTTTATAAAAAAAAATCGTTGAACGTAAAAATTAAATGTCAAATAATAAAATGTTCTCCGAGTTTTATGAAATTTTTAGGGTACGCGTATTTTGATCTGCTGAACAAGATTACTTATGCGACTTTGATCGATTTACTTAGTAAAATTTAGACTTTACTATGTAGCAACGTTTATCGATAGTGGGGGTAGCTTATTTTCGGAACTAAACATTTTGTTAAATATCTTTTGGTGCGACAAAGGGGTAGCTTATTTCGGGTCAAAGGCGTTTTGACGTTTTTGGATCAAAGCTGGGGGGTAGCTTATTTTAGGAGGTAGCTTATTTTCAGCAATATACGGTAATCACTGATTATTTTTTATCAGAGGTCTACCCCCTCCCTTTTTCTTAATATATATATAGTCAGGTTCTTATATATAATTTCAACTTATTTACCCCCTCTTCCCTCTAAAAAATCACCTGATTTTTGTCACTCCCCTTACTGTTTTGTTCCAAAGTAGTAATATTTACTCCTTAATTATTTTTTATTTATTATCACTATTATACAAATAGCACTGCTACTCCGATCTTGTCTTGAGCCTGCTATCGATAATAGCTTTGATGGAATTGGTTTATTGTCAGTTCTTAACATCCCGTCAATTGTTGGTTATTTAGAATTTAATAGCAACAATCCATTCGATCAACCAAAAATAGACGATGTCCATTATTTTTTTGATAAACTCAAGTATCAACTTGATTACCATCTTATCAATCTCGCTACTTTTTTGTTATTTGAATACTTCTGCCATTTTTGATTGGTTTACCATATTCTAACTTAATTATTAAAGGAAGCGATTTGTGTCTTCAAGCAGTCTGGTCTTCATTAACATCAAAATCATATTCACTGAAGTTAGAATTAGCTCAATCATGTTGTTCTTTTTCAGCCTTTGTTAATACTTTAATTTGTGCGGTGCTTTCGTTGACTTGTTTAGAGTTCTTTTCTATTTTATTTTCTGTCATATTATTATTGCTTTTTGATATTTTTAAAGAATGTTTAACTTCAGTTTAGCACTTTTAATAGTTGGGAAGCGGGTCTAAACCATGTGACACCTTATATCATATCATTGCTTCCCATATTGCTTTATCATCTAAAATTAAATTTTTTCGAAAAATCTGATGATTTATACAGAATAATTAGTTCATTTAAGTATCTTGTGAAATAATTAAGCAACCACCATTAAGCACTGTTTATAATGTTAAAGAAATTGGAATAAATGACGAATTTGGGCAATCTCTAAAAAAAAGTAAAAAATAATTATGGAAAAGGCAAAATCATAGGACCAACAAACCAACAATGCCTTTTCAAGTGCCTCTGACTAAAAATCGCTCAATTTGCTGTCTTTTTGAGCCAATTGCTCCTGCAGGCTATCATTTTCATTGTGTAAATTTTGTCGTCTAGCGATTTTAGTTGCGTAATGTAAAATAATACAACTTTATATACCGGTTTTACACTACTAAGTTATGTAAATATTTGTGTAATGTCAAAAGTCACCCATGCTACAAATTGTGTATAAATATCTATATTTATTATAACAATTAAAATTTAATTAATTGTTGATATTCGGATAACTGTATAAAAAATCTAAACTTCACATATTTTCTAAATATTAGAGTTCCGCAATTTGATTTGATCTTCAAATATTTGAATCAAATATTTGATCAAATTCAAATTCAAATTTGACTATATTTGATTTGATCAAATTCAAATATGGCCAAATTTGATTTGATTTGACAAATATTTGATTTGATTTGAAAATTACTATTAAAAATTCAAATTCAAATCAAATTCAAATTCAAATATTTGAATCAAATCAAATTCAAATCAGGGTCAATTTGATTTGATCAAATTCAAATTGATCCAATATTTGATTTGAATTTGAGGAACCCTACTAAATATATAGTATTATTAATTTCCCATTTTGTATTTTAATTTAGTTTTGCCTTTACTTGTAGTAATATTGTTAGTAACGCAAGATAATTATGATATTGAAAAGCACGTGTAGTAGATATGACATATTGAATATAAATAAAAAATTGAAAGTAAATTTAAATAATGTATCTTAAGAATAAATATAAAAAAAATAATAAGGTTTTTATGTGATAAAAAAAATAAAAAGCTTTCAATTCATTTTAATAAAAGTTTGCAATTCATTTTATTATACAAATTCTTGATAGCTAAATAAATATAAAAAATAAATATATAAAAGCATGCTATTTAGTAACAAAATTCATACTATTATTTTATAATTATATCATTAATTATTACTTCATAGCTTTGTAACTTTTCTTAATTATTTCTTATAAATTAAAATCAGAATAGAAGAAATCTCTATGGCAGAAAGTCCAATAGTAGAAAGCCCAATATTAGTAGAAAGCTCAACAATGGTAGAAAGCCCAACAATAGTAGAAAGCCCAACAATAGTAAAAAGCCCAATAATGGTAGAAAGCACAATAATAATAGAAAGTCCAATAATAGTAGAAAGTTCAATAGTAGAAAGCTCAATGGAGGAAGAAAACCTTTTACAAGTAGAAAGCCCAACAATAGTAGAAAGTCCAATAGTAGAAAGTCCAATAGTAGAAAGTCCAATAGTAGAAAGCTTAATAGAAAAGGAAAGCCAAACAGAAGAAAATTCAGTTTTACAAGATACTTTAAGAAAACGTAAAAGCAGAAAAAATGAATTATGTAAGCAATATGAGGCCGTTTTGAACATGATCGAGAAAGAAAATGGCAAAAAAGAGCAAAAGAATCATTATATAAAGTCGAGAAAGATCTTAAAGAATTTGAAGCAAACCTTACAGATAATAGCAATAGAGACCTTCGATTAGAAATTGATATACATATAAATGAACCAGATATATCTTTACCTCTGCCTTCTACAGTTCTTGATGAATTTGATAAAGTTCTTTTGCATCAGTTTCGCAATAAAGTAGCAAAAATAAAATACTCAGAGTGTTCTATATGCAAAGAGTGTTTTCCATCAATAACCCTTGTTATGGGAGAATGTTGTCATTGTTATAATGAAAAAACTTTACCAAAAAGATTCTCATTTGATAACAATATAGATCTAGGAGAAGTACCTGAAGAGCTCCAAGGACTAACAGAAATTGAAGAGATGCTTATTGCACAAGTTTTTCCTGTAATAGTAGTTTATAGACTTCATGGAGGACAACATGGATATAGAGGAAATATTATTAATTTTCCTCAAAATGTGGAAGAATTTACAACTCGTCTCCCTTGGCATCCATCTGCATTAAATATGCTTATTATATGTCGTCAATCTGATAAAGACCCAATAGCATTTAGAGACTTTAAAATTCATCATAATAAAGTTGCTCATGCATTACATTGGCTAAAAATGAACAACGATTATTATTCAGAAATCACTATAGATAATGAAAACCTTCAATTGCTACCAGAAGATGGGTTTATTAATGATCAACTTCAAGTTAATCAATTAATAAATGATGAATTTAATGAAGAAAATGAGGAAAATGAGGAAAATGCAATTACACATACCTTTATATCTTACCTACCCTCAGATAATCGAGAAGAAATTGCTATTATAATACAATTAATAGATTATTAGCTAATAATACTATTGAGTAGCCAAGAATTGATAATAATCCTATTAATGAATTTCAAACCTCAGGATATATTGCACGTGCATTTCCAACTTTTTACCCAACAAAGCGAGCTGATCTTTGTTCAGAACATAATAAAGATGTCAAACTAGCTGAATACTTTAAGCATTTATTGCTATATAAAGATAAAAGGTATGCTCGTCATACTCGTTGGCGGTATTTTGCACTTAATTCACAAATGAGATGGCGAGCATTACAGGAAGGCAGAGTATATATTAAACAAAATTTTAATGATAATCAGCTTACAGTTGAAGATATACAGGAAATTATTGCTGATAGTAATACATCTATGGCTAACCGGATTATGAGATTTGGTTTGGGAATACGTGGATCAAGGCAGTTTTGGAATGCCAGACGCCATGAATTATCAGACATGATTATACAATTAGGTTTACAAGGTTTAATATTCTTCACATTTAGTGCTGCTGATCTACACTAGCCAGAACTTTATGCACTCATGCCATCTACTGAAAATCGTCTTCAAAATATCATTGACAATCTTTAATAAACGTGTTGAAATTTTTTTTAATACTGTGCTAATAAAAAAATAAAATTTAGAAGATTGGTGGTATAGATTTGAATAGCAATATCATGGTAGTGTTCATGTACATGGAATTGGAAAAATAAAAAATGCTCCTAAAATTGAATGAGAACAACTAAAAGAAGATGAAAATTCATTAAAAGAAATAACAAAATATATTGACTCTTTGGTTACTACTATTAATTCAGAACCTAATGCACCTGTCTCTAACTATCATTCATGCCAAAAACATCGTAATGAACTTTATGATGATATACAAATTATATTGAATTAGTTAACAAGTTGTAGCGGCACATATGATACAGTCCCGCATATTGTCTTCGTACCAAATATGGCCAACAACAATCCTGCAGATTTAAATTCCCTAAAGAGAAAAGTAGTCATACTTTCTTGTGTAATGATAACCATGGTTATTCAGAGCTTGTAACAGCAAGAAATAACCCATATATTAATCCTTATAGTAGAATTCAACTGCAAGGATAGAGAGCAAATGTTGATCTTAAACCTATTCTTAGTATTTATGCGGCTTTGCAATATATTTCCAAATATGCAAGTAAATCAGAACTACGATCAGAGGGCTTTTCACAAATATTAAATCAAATATTTAATAATAGCAATCCTACTGATAAATTACTTGCCCCAGTTCAGGAATTATTGTTCATAGTGTTGCTGAACATGATATATCTGCCCAAAAGACTTGTCATTTACTTCTTGGAATTCCTCTTTATCATTCAAACTATACCTTTTTTTCATTAAATCTCAATAAAAAAACACCTTGTTGACTCTGTAGTACAGGTGTTAATGAAGATGGAAATTCTAGAGAAATTAAAAATATTGGATGGACAACTCGTTCTACTTTAAAAATATACTGGAATAGGCCTTTTGAGTTTGAAAATTTCTCATTATATAAGTTATATCTTAAATATAAATTTACCAATAACAAATGGACAAAATATAAAACTGAAAATATTATACGAGTTTGGCCACGACTATCACCATTGCGAAATGGACCAGAATGGGAGGAGTTCTGCTGCGTAAAAGTTCTTTTTCATGTTTCTCATTGAGATACTCAACTTCTAACTCAAAATAATACAATTTCATGTACAGATTTATATGATCACTATTCTGAAGAAATTAATGCTGATCCAATAAACTTACTTGGGCCTCCTATAGATAATAATGAAACAAGAGAAATAACAGATGATAAAAGTCAAGAAGAAGAATCTGAAGATGATGAAGGAGAAGAGTGCCGATTTGACTGAATGCTTTTGGCAGAGATGGGTTCTAACTCAGTAATTAATTGTTCTTTTGATCATGGATCTTGTAATATTGATCGAACTTATGACTGGATTAGCGAAGTTAGACAAAATTATTCTAATACTGACCTTAGAGAAGCGGACTCATTTATACAAAAAGTATCTAGTCGTAATGAATCAAATAATGATATAGAAATAAATGAAATATCTAATACTGATGTTATAGATTATCAGATTTTAAATGATAAGCAAAAAACAATTTTTAAGCGAATAGAATCACATTACCATAGCATTCTTACAGGTTGTCAAATCGAGCCACTTAACATTATTGTCATAGGAACTGCTGGTACAGGAAAGTCATTGCTAATTAGAGCAATTAGATGTTGACTTTTTGAATTAACAGAAATCAAATATAATTTACCTGTATTAATACTTGCTCCAACCGGAGTTGCAGCCTTTAATATTAATGGAGAAACAATTCATCCAGCTTTTTCTATTCCAATACCTATTGGTAATAATCTTAACATAACTGGTAAGCAATTAAACCGTTTACAAAATAGGTTACAAAATATAGAATATTTTATAATTGATGAAAAAAGTATGATCGGATATAAGATACTTGCTTTAGTTAATTTGCGGTTACATTAAGCTTTTCCTGAACAAAAAAAATCAGCCTTTTGGTGAAAAATCAATTATCTTGTTTGGTGATTTTGGGCAGCTTCCTCCTGTGCTTGATCATCCTATGTATACTACAAACATTTTGAAAAATTCACTATCTAATGATGGTATTATAGCCTACAACCAATTTCAAGGAGTATATAAACTTGATATTGTTGAGCGTCAATCTGGAGATTCTGAAGAACAAAAGAATTTCCAAGATATTCTCTTACGATTGCGCAATGGTGAATCTACTATTGCAGACTGGAGAACACTTAGTACACGTTTTGATGATAAAATAAATAAAACTGAATATAGTAGATTTCAGATACTACATTCATTATGTCAAAATGGACTAATGTTAATATGATAAATACTAATAAATTAAGATTATTAAAAGTTCCTGTTGCAAAAATTCTTGCAATACATAATAGAGGAGGTAAAGAAGCTAAAAATGCAGATTCTGATATGGCAGGTGGCCTTGAGACAAAATTACTATTAAGCAAAGGTGCACGTATTATGCTAATAGCAAACTTGTGGACAGAAGCTGGATTAGTTAATGGTTCAATGGGAATTATTCAAGATATTTTGTTTGAAGAAGAGCAAAGTCCACCTTTACTTCCTATAGCTGTTTTTATTAAATTTGATAATTATACAGGACCTACTATAAGTACAGTAAATAGTATAAATGTTGTCCCAATTGTTCCAATTCAACGCAAATGGAAAGGTAAATCAGGAACAATATGTTCACATTTGCAAGTTCCTATCCCTCTCGCATGGGCTATTACAGTGCACAAAAGCCAAGGGCTTATACTACCAAAAGCTAGAATAGATATTGGTAGCAAAGAATTTGCTGCTGGACTTTCTTTTGTAGCAGTATCTCGAGTTCGTTCACTTAATGATATTATTTTTAAAC
>QKWP01001389.1:33569-70534 GCA_003550325.1 Gigaspora rosea
TACAACTTTTGGTTGTCTAATTTAAGTAGTCCACCCGAAGGTTCTACACTAGATGCCATACCTGCAACCCAACTAGGGGATTGCCTATTTAAACTCTCTGGCTTCTACCCATGTTCAATGTTCCTTCCAATATACCCTTTCGAGTAATTTACTATTAAAAGTACCCTGAGGCTTTAGCCAAACACCTATTGGAGGGCATTTGCCCCTGTGGTAAACCTGGTAGAGTGATACCTGTCCCCCACAGGTATTTAACTACACTTTCGATAACTTACGTATTCATTGAGGCAAACAACTTGTAGTCAGGGGGTTACCCTGCAACCACTACCATTACTTACTACTGCCCTTGTGGAGTTCACTAGACTCCAGTACCCGGTCAGTCACTCTTTGGATCCTTTTCCCCAGTAATCCCAGACTACCAATCCAGTTGGCCCAGAAGGATCGGTCTGCCAGGCTTTAGATGCCTAAGGTCTCCCTTTCCTTGGTTCATGCTTCTATAACACATGACCTTTTCCTCCGGTACGACTCCGGCGGTCAGGTTGGTGGGCCCCTTTGCCATAGGGGCTCTTGCCCGTCCAGTTTTCCGGTCAGTCATTGCTAAGATCCTTTTTCCTAGTACCGTCGAAAGTCTAGCTACCTCTCCACTCGGGACTTGCCAAATGGGTTTCTGTTTCTCCGGTTCCTTGGATTTGTCTGTGTAATGAGATACAATTTCGCTCGAAAGCACCCATTCAAGATGGTAACCAAGGACTACAGGTAGTGTACCCAACTGATTGACAAGACACAGTTACCGGAACACAGGTCTATTTTTCAAAAGCGTCACCAGTGAGATTTGAACTCTAGACCTGCCACTTGGGGGTGACAACTTACCAACTTCCCTAAGTTGCTACACCCAATAATTGTAATTATTAATTATTAATTTCTTAAATAGTATTTAATACTATTTATTTTTAAAAATAAATTTTTTAAATAAAATTATATAAATACTATGCAGTACAATATAGTATTTAAAATTTTAAATATTTTGGCTCCAGCCCTACAATGCTATACATTAGCCTAGTATTAAATTTATATTTGGTATAATATTTTTAAACTTGTTAATATAATTTTTGTTAAATTAACAATTTTTTATTTTATTAAAATAAAATATAGATATATATATTTATATGGGAAAATAAATTTGTCGCACCCCTGGTTCGGCCAATCAAATCGCACGATTTTATAGGCAAAAAAATTTTTTTTTAAAATTAAAAATTATACATAATAAAGTGTAAAATTTATATAAAATAGCATGCTATATAATGTAAAATTTTATTCTGAACAACATTTTCTAAGTCATAAAGATAGGTTGTCTTAGTAAAAAAAAACGTTTTATAAGAAAAATCAAAAATTTCCAAAGTTAGTACATATAAAACGTTTTTTTTACTAAAATAATCTACCTTTTTAACTTAGAAAAAGTTGTTTAGCATAAAATTTTACATATAATCCTTAGATGTAAAGATAGATTTATATTAGTAAAAAAAAGTTTTATATGTGCTAACTTTTGAAATTTTTGATTTTTCTTATAAAACGTTTTTTTTACTAAGATAATCTATCCTTATGACTTAGAAAAAGTTGTTCAGAATAAAATTTTATATTACATGCTTTGATATCGCTTATTTATTTTTATATTTTACTAGTAAAATTTTGAATTTTTAAAAAATAAAATTTTGCCTACAAAATCGTGTGATTTGATTGGCCGAATTGGGGGTGCGACATGTCACAGGTGCGACAAATTTCTATTCACTATTTATATATATTATATAAATTTAATTTGAGATCAAAAATCAAAAATTTTCAAAAATTTAGTTTTTATACTATATTAAATTAAGCATTTTGTACTAAATTTAGTATAGCCTACAGATACCTACAGTGATCGGAAGTAAATCACCGGAAATTTCCAGATCTACCGGGAATTTCATATACGTATGATAATCTTTTTTTTAACGTACATACGTCTTTTTTCACTTGTGTTTTTTTTTTAACACACAATTTTAATTGTTTTTGATGATAAAAAAACCCTCCCGCCAAGAATTAAGCCTAGAACAACGAAGCCGTATTGCCGGCGCTTACCTGTGTGGTGTTAAACCACTTGACATTGCAAAAGTTTTTGATCTCCCGAAATCAACGGTGTATGACACTGTTAAGCGATATGAAGAGACAGGCTCAGAGCATCCGAACAAACGCCCTGGTCGCCCCGAAGCTCTCTCTGCGCGTGACAAACGCTCTTTAGTTCGTATTACAAAA
Source organism: Gigaspora rosea (assembly GCA_003550325.1). NCBI lineage: Eukaryota > Fungi > Glomeromycota > Glomeromycetes > Diversisporales > Gigasporaceae > Gigaspora > Gigaspora rosea. Next base: position 35,853 of record QKWP01001389.1, read on the forward strand.
AAAAATCGGAAGGAACCCTTGGCTGTCATCACTAACGAATTCAACGTCCAACATGATACGACGCTTACCACCAAAACTATTCGAAAGTACCTCCACAATTTAGGTTGGAGAAACTGTGTCGCCTGTCGAAAACCTCTTTTAGACAAAAGAAAAGCACTGGAGCGAAAAAAATGGTGCCGTGAACATTTAAAATGGGTAAATGAATGGCAAATGGTTGTTTTTACGGACGAGTCAAGGTTTTGTCTTCACAAAGCAGATGGTCGTGAAAGAACTTGGCGTCGAGTTAATGAAAAATATCATAAAGATTGTATAAATACGACTATGAAGTTTGGTGGTGGTTCTGTAATGTTTTGGGGCTGTTTTTGTTGGTGGGGCGTTGGACCGTTAGTAAGAATTAAGGGTAATATGAATTCGGATAGTTATGTTGATATTCTTGCAAAATATTTTATTCCTTGGGCAAATTCTTTAATGGAAAAACATCATGGTGAAATAAATTTAATTTTTCAACAAGATTTGGCTTCTATTCATACATCTACATATTCAGAATGGTGGATGAATTCGCATAATTTTAATATATTAAATTGGGCACCGTATAGCCCTGATCTTAACCCGATTGAAAATCTTTGGGAACGTCTTGATTCTGCAGTTCGTAACAGAAAACCCATGCCTACAAAGTTAGAAGAATTAGTTAAAATTATAGAAGAGGAATGGTATAACTTATCAATTGAATATATTCGTTCACTTATCTGTAGTATGCCAAATCGAGTAAAGACAATATATAAAGCCCGAGGATGGTACTGTAAATATTAAATAACCCAGGGTTTTTTTTTTTTAGGAATGTAAATATAAATATTTTATTTTATTTTATATAATTATTTTGTAATTATATAAAATATAATAAAATAAAAATCGTACGTAAAATTTGGCCTCTTATGTGTTACCTATAAAATTTCCGGTGATTTACTTCCGATCACTGTATTAAACTATTATTATATATTATCACATTATTATTATTTATAGATTGTTTCATAAAGAATTGTACATCAATTTGATTTTTTAAAATATTGTTATGGGCCGGTACAAAAAGATTTGTACCTCAAATAGCTCTGGTTAAAATATTTTTTGTACAAATTAATTTTTAATTTTTTTAATTAATATACTTATTAGGTTACTGGATTGATAAAAATAAAATTATTTTGATTATTTTATTAATAAAATAAAAAATTTATTAATAGTAGCTTTTTTTAAAAATATTTACTATATAATTTACTATAGTAATTCATATATACGTGTATAGTAAAAAAAATCAAATTATCTCACTTTAAAGCTTAATTTCTTCACAATTAGCAATTCAATTTTGCTCAAATTTTAACTATATCTTTATCATATGCACATTAATGCACTTGCATAGTACAAGCTTATAGAACTGCATATTGGTTGCGAAATTATTTAAAATATAAAAAAATTTTTGTTTTTTTTCAAATACAGTGAATTGTATAAATTGTATATGTTTAATTATTAAAATAAAACAATGTTAAAACAATAAAAATAATATAATAAGTTAGATTAACACCTATTTTATTTGATACTAAAAAATTTTTAATAATTAATCAAAAAAAATTTTTTCTTAGTATCAAAATTATAAAATTTTTTGAGGTACAAATTTTTCTGCACCGTCCCATATAGTAAAATAAATTTTTTAATATTAAATAATTTTAAAACAAATTAAATTAAAAACTCTAGAATTTTAATAATATAATTATAAAAAAGAAAAAAACTATTTATACACTATATGTATATACACAGGTACTAATTAATTGATTTGCAACTATGTAATATATAAATTATAGACCAAAATTAAACTAGATTTAAGGTTAGAGTTAGGGTCAGCTTTGGGATTAGAAGGAGTTATAGTTTATAATAAAATTTTTTAATAAATTTTTTTTGTTAGATCTCAAAAAGTAGTTTCATAAGCAAAATTTAAGTCATCATATATACCTGTATTTATATACTAGTATACAAATAGTAATTGTCTATAAAAAAATTATATATTTTTTTTTTGATTCATATTTTTTAAAATAATTTCAAAGTTGGTCAATTTTTAAAAAATAAAAAAAAATAGGTTTTAATTTTGGTTCTAAATTTTAAAAAGCTTAAGCCAATATTTGTTAATAATAATTGCAAACAGTTTTATATAGTTTTTAAGTATCAATATATAAAACTTTATTGTAAAATTAAGAGTTATAATAAAAGATTTTATACCATTTTAAAATATACAAAAAATTAGGTTACTAAATATTAGTGTTCGGATCTAGATAATCTGTTTATCTAAAGATAATTATCTGTTGAAAAAAATCATTATTCGTTATCTATATTTGTTCATTATTCCATTATTCGGATAACCATCTAGATTATCTGTTAATTATTAAATACTAGATAAACATAATATATTGTGTAATGCAGAATTGTGTCATACAATTTAACTATATATTAATATAGATACTCGAACAACCCAGGTTTGCTCCTCCAGGAAATAAAAATTTGTCAAGAATTCTATAATACCATACCAAAAACGGAGTGATATTGAATATTTCGCGTAGTGTATAGTTATATTGCAAATTAAATGGCATACGTACGCAAAATCTTGCACCTTATTGGGATAACTGCATATGACAAAGCAAGGGAATGATACATATAGAAACTTCGCATATTAAATCTTGTAATTTACTTCTAAAAATCTGATTTTTATTTCTGTATTATTACTGTAACACAATGGTTAACAAGTTAGAACAACGCTTGCATTTTACAGCTTCACATTTAGAGGCTAAATTGATTACAATTATTTAATATTATCGAATAACGGTAATTTGGCAAATGAACATGTGCCACGACGCGGCACGTGTTGATGTTATCCTGCAATTTATGATCATGATCATATGAGTTTGCCAGATAAGTAATAATAACAGAATTAAAGCTCTTGATATTTATGTAATTTATATGTATCAAATTCATATGACAACCCGAACAAACATGCTTATTTATTTGGCCTTGTAATTCACTATGATGAAGGAAAAAAAGCTTACGGCAAAGGCTACAAATAATTGGCAAGGGTAGGTGAAGAAACACACTTACACCTTTATGTTTTTTATTAAGCAATAATAATATAATTACTGGTAATACTCGATCATTTTCGGGCTTTTTTGGTCTTGTTGAGCCTTTTCTTGCAAGTTTTTTACTTCTCTTAAAAGATCACTTAATAATTTAAAAAACCGCACGGTTAAGAAAGATTGCGAGGAGGCAAAAAAAAGTTAGAAGAGCCTCCATTTCTTTTATTTCCGGGCAGTGGTCGATTTCCCCAGTTTTTAGAGAAATGGAGAATTTTTTAGCTGCTAGCCAAGTGATTAAGATTTTTGGCTTGGAAGCAAAATCCCCAGGTCCCTAATGGTTTTACTCCTACTAATGCTAAGCATTTTTGAATCTTGAATTAAGGGGGTTTGAAAGCCGGTTACCACTGCAGTTTATCTTTTAACTTTCTAATTTTTCGTTTGCTTGCAGACGGGCCGAATTAAATATGTTAGAACAAAGAAATTTACAACTTGTTAAAAATCGTTCAATAAAAAAGAAATAAAAGCTATAATACGTATCTCCGATCAATTCTTTATCACTGCCGCAAATTTGAAATTGTTGTCGATTCTCATGAGTAATTGATGCTATACTATTCACATCCGCCTAACAAGATAAGCAAGCGATTAGTTCAAACATCGTATAAATATTCTTACAGTCTGTAATTTGAAAATAGCGATGATTAAAAAAAGTGAACAAAATGATCGGTAGGACACAAGTAACAGACGATAGAATAATAATAAAAAAAAAAGACGAGTTTCTTATCTTTTCAGGAAAATGTAGAAATTAATATAATAAATGTACGTACTGTACGTATGCGTCAAAGTCATATGAGTATGAGTATATGCACATGTATGCATGGCTAGCCAATTGTATCGCCACTATTTCACCCGTTTCACTATATATATTAATACAGATAATCTATAGATAATTATCCGAACTTAAAGTAACTATCCGGATAAATTATCTGTTGAACAAAATCATTATCTGTTATCTGTATTATCCGGATAATCCAGATAAAAAATCTAACAGATCCGAACACTACTAAATATCATATCTTCATGATGCATCATGCCTTACGATAATTAAGATATAGTATCTGATATTGTATGATCTCAGCTATTACCAATTCAGGTGAGTCATATCTAGCTTTAAAGAATTCTTAAAAATTTTTAGCAAATATCTATATAAAACTTTATCAGTCAGTATATAATAATAGTAACTTATCTACAAAAAATTTTCTAATTATTTGACTTTTTGTGGCACAAACCAATCAAATTTTGAGATCAGGTATAATATAAAAATCAAAACTTTAAATAAAGCAAAAGAATTAAAGTAATGATTAGGGTTTGGGTTAGATACTTAGTTAGAGCACTACAAATACTAAAATTTGCAAGTAATTCTTTTTGTTAATGCGCATAGATGATTTTATAGACAAACTTTAAAAAAATTATAAAAAGTATGATTTTTGCATTATATTTAAATCTAAAATTCAATTGGTTTGCGCTATAAAAAGTTACATGTGCAGAAAATTTTTTGTGAGTAAGCTATATAGATTGTTAGAGAATTAGTAAGATAGATCAGACTAATTTAATTCTTTGTTTAACATGACCTTCACCCTCTATTTTTTAAAAATTTATATAAGTTCAATACACATTAATAGTAATTAAGAGCACTAACATTTATTATCTAATATCCATTTACTATAGGCTTATCCTCGCCCCAGGTAAAATCTATAAATAGAATTTTAGCCAATCAAATTTAACTAAGGTAAGATTTTTTTTGACCCCCCACCCTCTAAAATATTACCTAATAAATATCAGTGCCCTAATAGTATTTGCTTCCTCTTAATTTTTTAAATTTATATAACTAATATATGTAAATCAACCAACAAAATTGCAGTATTATTATTTTTGTATTTTTTTTTCAATGCTCTACCCCCCTCTTAAAGTTATTTTATGTTATATTAAACAAAGAATCAATTTGGTCTGGCCTTAGTGGTGTCCAAAAAATTTTGCATTTTGTATAACTTGATCCACTTTGGCGATTCAGATTCATACTTCAGATTGAACCTGCAGAGTATTATATCAGCAAAAAAAAAAATATATAAACTTCTACAAGTTTTCACACAAGGATAAACTTGCAAAAATCTTACGATTAGTTCAGAGTATTACATAGGAGTAATAATTGCATAAGTTTACTCTATAGTATATTAGTGAACTATATATACATAATTTTACGTAAGTTATTGCTATAATATTTCAAAAATCTTATAATCGATATGAAATATTACGAAATAGATCAAATAAAAAAAATGCCTCTTCAGGGGGTCGCAGAAGTAATATTTCACATATTTGTGGCAATATTTTGCAATATTTTGCAAATTTTCACAAATTTTCAAAATTTTTTAAACAATGTACATATTTATATAATTATGCTTTTTTTCAGATTTTCACAATATTTCACAAGGTTTTGCAATTTAATATAAAATTTTATATTTTTTATTTACTCTTATTTTTTTTTTAATTAAAGTGCCCGTCTTGGGACTTAGGAATTTTATTCAAGATATTAGGGCCATCGGTATCCTCTAAGGAAATACCAGTATTTGTTACATAGACGAGGATACATCTAGCCATACGTACACTTTTGGTGTCTAATTTAAGTGAGAGCACCAGGATGTAGGTGAGATTTTCCAGGTCATGTGACAGCCCGATCTCCGATCAAGGCCGAAATCACGTGACCTCACGTAATTCAATAAACTGCCCCAGATCGTCACGTCCTTAAAATATATCTGGGGTATAGATACTATCACGTGCTAACCCTAACGCAGCTAAATAAACAATGTTCTCGCGTTCACTTATTTGTGCGGGTAATACAAACTCCTGGAAAGAATAACCAATTAGAGAGGACTATTCCAGATCAGCCCAGCCTAACGAAGAATTCACACATGTAAAAGAAAAAAAAGCGAAAATATGCAAAAACTAATGTTTAAATCGACCTCGGTGCACTAATTAAAAATTACGGGAATTAAGTTTTACATACAATAAGCATCATTTTAACCTTATAGCCTCTAACATTAAGGCTCTAACCCTAAATTTTTATCTCGCGCACTTAGTTTATTTATAAAATCAGATTTTGTATTACTTGCATAAATCATTACACGACCAATGCAACGTTCGTTTTGTCAAAATGTAAGCAAGCACCATTCATGCACTAACAAAGTTTTCCTTGAGCGATTTTACAAGTACTAACTGGAATATAAACCCTAACTTTATCATAATGAAAATTTCATTACGATATTACCCGTACTTATTTGGTGGCAATACTCCGAAGGCATGTAATTTAAATTTTTTTTTTAATTAAATTTATTTTATTTTTTTTTATTTGAATGCTGCCAAATTAAAGCCGGGAAGTGAATACTTAAGTTTTCACTATAACGATAATATTACACAATTAAATCACAAATACAATCAGTTCGCCATAGTGAAAATTTAAATATTCACATCCAGGTTTTAATATGACATTATTATTATTTTTTTTTTTAGAACTATGAAAACGAACAAAATGGAACAAGAATCGATACGAAACGGAACGAGAAAACGGGATGGCCAAATGCCGAAAGATCAGAGGAAAGTAGACACGAAGGTTCATCAACCAAACGTCAAAGATCAGAGGAAAGTACACAAAAATTTCACCAACCAAACGTTGACAGTTCAGAGGAAAAAGTTCACACGAAATTCAACTACCAAATGTTAAAAAATCAGAGGAAAGTCCACATAAAAATTCACCAAAAAAAACACTGAAAATTCAGAAAAAAGTCCAATGAAAATTCCCTTACCTACACTAGAGGAAAAGTCCACAAGAACACATTTCTGCATATTTTTGATAATAAATGAATTCCTTATTTTCGTCTTTTTCAACTTCAGTTCCGTATTGATGACAATATCTAACATTACGTGTTCCTTAAGCATCTCCCATCTTAGCAGATTTTTGGTAATAAATGGGCATAACCCAATTTCGCCGACAACCATTTCACCGACAAACAAATTTGACCCGATTTAGGGTTAGGGTTGGCTTACTTTATAGTTAGCGTTGCGTACAGTAGATTGTCGATAAAATGGCTATCGGCGAAATCTACCAAAACCAAATAAATGAATACCTTATTTTCGTCTTTTTCAACTCTAGTTCTGAATTGATAACAATATCCAATACTTTGTGTTCCTGCAGCATTCTCTATCTCAGCAGATAAGTTCACCAACCAAACGCCGAAAGACCAGAGGAAGGTGGACACGAACTTCATCAACAAACGTCGAAAGACCGGAGAAAAGTCTGCAAAAAGGTTTCCAACCAAAGGTTGGAAATTTCAGAAAAAAGTACTAAAAACCCAGAGGAAAGTCCACAGGCAAATTAACCAAAAAAACGCCAAAAAATTCAACGAAAATTTATCTACTTAGCGTCGAAAAACCGGAAGAAATCCACAGGAAATTAACCAAATACACAAAGTTCAGAATAAATTAAGAGAAAAAAAAAATCCCACTTGAAAGTTCATCTACCAAATGCTAAAAACTAGAGAGAAGTCCGCAGGAAAATTCACCTACCAAACGACCAGTTCGCCTACTTATCAAATGTCGAAAGACCAGCATAAAAATTTACCGACCAAACATAAAAAAACGTTCAAGAGAAAGTCCACATGAACCACCTACCACGAAAAAAAACCACCAAACTCGACGACACCAATGACGAAAAAGAGCCACCAAACTTAATGGTATCAGTCTCCAAACATAACGACACCAGTTACGAAAAGATACACCGAACTGGACAACACCTACGACAAAAGAAGATAAACCAGTGAACGACAAAAAAAAAAAACAAAATAGAGGGGAGACAAAAAAAAATCTGGATGCATATTTTTATCTATATTGTGTAACCAGAGATTATCACCTCGGTTAAAGTAGGTCAGAGATCAATTTTTCACGTGACCCGGAAAATCTCACCTACATCCTGTATCTTTCGGGACGAGCCTACAACGTGCATTTAGGGAGGTTTGCATTTAGAGAAAGCCAATTAAATTGCAGTTTTTAAAAATTAGATTATTAAGTTTGTGTAACTTCTACCCAAACTGTATAACCTATTTTAAATACTAAAATTTGATTGGCCACATGCATTTAGAGAGGTTAGTGTGATATAAAATGTTATTCAAGAGAACGTGCATTTACAGAATATAGAACGTGCATTTAGCACTAATAACATTTTACGAAATAGAAAAAACGTGCATTTAGAGAGGTATTGCATTTATAGAGGTTGCATTTATGGAGGGCTGACTGTAGTTAGGTTCTTATATATAATTTCAACTTTTTTTACCCCCCTCCCCCCCTAAAAAATCACCTGATTTTTGTTACTCCCCTTATTATTGGAGTTTTTTCTGCCATTTTTACTATACTTTTGCTATTATTGTGGTATTATAACCAATTTTTTCACCCTTTTTATTATTACGTTTTTTTGTTTCTTGAAACTTATTAAAATTTCTAGTGGTATCGCTTTCTTTTGTTGAGATTTCTAGTGGTATTACTTTCTTCTATCGCAGTTTCTGCTGTATGTTTTTTCAGACTTGCTATATACCGTATAATCCAATTTGCGATCTTTACTATTTCAGGAACATCCTCAAATAGAATTTCACCTTCTTTAGCAAGAATCCGAAATTGTTCTACCATATCCTTCGCTGATATTCGATCTGTTTTATTCATGTTACCTACCAAAAAATAGCTTTCAAGGTAAGATTTTACTGTGCTTGTCATCCGTTTTCCTGCTTCTCTTTTTCCATATTTCTGATTACTTTTTAGCGCCCAACCTCTTTTTAATTCGAATATTTCCTCTATAGTTATATTATAAAATATAAAAAAATATAGAAAAAAACAAATCAAATGTGGAAAAAAAATATATTATACTATGTATACTCAATAATGAATGAGTCAGATTATCGCTTTGTTCTTGTTTATTCGTATCTAAATAAAATATATGAGTGTAATATAACAAAAAATAAAAAGTATTCAATTATAATTGTTACCTTGAACTTGAGATAATGGAAAGATCCATGGTTTTTTTGGAATTGAATGAGGAGTAATGTTGGGTGTTGGTTTGTTAATAGGTATTGTGGTAAGTTTTGATATTTCAAAAGGTGAAAATTGTGTACACGGTCCAATATGTAGTAAACATCAAGCTTGTATATATCCAGAATAATCATTATCAGTTGGCTATTCAAAATAAAACAATTGTATAATACTAGCAATTATTTTGACATGATGATTATCACGTATAGGTTCTATATTTGCAACGGAGGTTCCTTCTAAATTAGTTATTGCGGTTTGAATTTTTTCACCTGCATCCAAATTAAGTCCGATACAAATGTATCTTTTTATAGCGTGCGCAATTTAACAATATAACCGAGTTTAGTATAAAAAAAAAATAAAAAAAATAAACTGTATGATTTCAAAACTTACTTGTGCGTGATGAGAATCAACACTCGTCTTGGCTTCTCCGGGTTCAAGAAATACCAACTGCGAATTTCAATATTATATCATTGGTACCAACTAGCAATAGTAACAATCAATTTCGAGTTATGATAATGGGCACCATTATCTGATAAAATTTTAACCCACTTTGGTCTGGGATCGAGAGTTTCAAAAACAGCGTCAAACGATGAAAGAGTAAACCACAAATCTTGTTTCGTGTTAGTACTCCAATGATCAAATGCTTGAACATTAAGTTGATCAGCATCATGATTTGTAAATACTAAAATTGTATGTAAACTCCATTCTCGCTTTTCAAAAAATTGCTCTTTTGTCTTTCGTGCACTTTTAGGTAAGATATGCATTTTGTAATTACATATTAAAATTGTTCCATTATTATCTAACTTCGCAAGTCTAGCCTTAAATTGACTATTTAAATATACCTTTCTTGCTTGATGTGCTAAAAAATAATATAATTTGTCTCGGCATTCTTCAATAATTGAATAATGTTCCTTGAGATTCGTTATAAAATATTGAATAAATCCAAATAACTGATCACATGCAGTACATTGATTAGTGTGTTGTTCATGGCATTTGCCAAAAGCGTAAAGTAAACAGTAATTTATTGTATCTACGTATATCATCGTACCATTTGGATTCATAATAATTTCATTTTCAAACCCTCTTCTTAAATGAATACGTAATTTTTCCAATTCTACAATTAGTTTATTCTATAAAGTATAAATAATATAAATAAATTTTTTTTACTTTTTAAAAAATATAATAAATAATTACTTTTTCTTTTTGATCCACAATATTTAATCGGATCAAACTAAGCAACGTATCAAAGACCTCATAAAAGTATTCATTACAGATACTACATAAGCCTCCTAGATCAATTCGATAAACATATTGTCCATTTTCTAATCATACCATAAATAAAGTTCGCTTAATTCCATCTGGATAAGTTGCTTCATACTTTTTCCAAAGTGCTTCTTTGTTGTCTTTCAGATAAAGAATTGGGAAATTCATTTTTGAATGAACTTTGTAAAAACTCATAGAAACATTATCTTTATCTGCAAAAAATGTTGCAAATTCCCGATCTTTGACTTCTGATATTTGACTTCGAGTTATTTTAGGTTTGTTTATAGCAATACAACCAGGTCCATTAATTCGTGAATATTGTCTTGCTGTATCCATCAAATCGTTTAAAATCTAAAAAAGTTAGTACATTGTTAATAAGAAAGTTGATTACTAAAAATTAATAAAAAATTCTTTTAAACATACCTTTAATTTTTTTTTTATTTCATGTCATTCAAAATCATTGGCAATTATTGATAATATTCTTTGTTTACCATTCATACCATGTTTGTTTATTTTAATAGAAGTATCCAAACAATTCCAAAACTGTTCAACTTTATTTTGAAAATTTTTGTTCACTATTGACAGTTCTGATTGTAATGGATCATACGGAATATCAGTTAGAAGGTTTTTTGTGTAAAGATAAAGAATTGATACACGATCAATTGATGGATCTTCTGCACATGTTCAAAACTCAAGCTATTATATAACAATAAGGTACGTACGTACGTACATACGTATATATGTAGATTGTTAGTTTATGTATATGTGCAATATTAACGATTTAATAGTAAATAACTTACATCTAATTTCTTTCTTTTATATGGTATTATGTTGGTATATCCAACGTATTGCATTATTGATCTCTATGCTCCTACAATTGTATTGGTAAATACAAAATCTGCTGGATATATAGAAGCAAGGTGGGAAGAAAACTCAATTATAGTTGTTAATTGTTGTTTCCATTTAGTAAAAAATTGGTACTAGTCTAAATTAACAACTAAAATTCTTCTTTTTAAATGCTTTTCAAAAGCAAGTGTTATTATTTTAATATTGTAATATAGTAACTTTTAGGCAAGTAACTATATCACTTGACTTAACATGTAAAAAGGTAAGAAATATATACAATATCAAAGAAGTCAATAATAAAAGACAATAAATCCAAGGGTTAATAATACTAAAGAAAATGATATGTCGACAAAAGTAAAAGAGAATAATAATTCAACCAAATAAATTAATAACTAACAAAATAAAGGTCCTTTATACAATGGATAAAGGATCAAAGAATATAAAGGCGATAGCTTTATATTTTAAAGGATAATATCAGTTTATTAAATATAAGATTTTAAGTACAAATATTTTTATAAAGAAAAAGAATTAAAGGACAAAACCTGCTTTGACTTGAGAGAAAAAACAGGGTTATATATCTGTAAAAACTTAGAATTTTCTCTATAACGTGATACAATAATGAGTTATAATAACGAGTTATGATAATGAGTTATGATAACGAGATATGATAACGAGTTATAATAATGAGATATAATAACGAGTTATAATAATGAGTTATAATAACGAGTTATAATAACGAGTTATGATAACGAGTTATTAATGAAAATAACTCTTTTTTGAGAACAGAGAAAAGTTTTTCTAATAAAATTAATACTATAGATTTGATTACTTTGATAAAATTTATACTATTCTTACTATTTTTATGATATTTTCCTAATACTAATATACTAAGATTATACAAATATAACACTATTCCCTCCTTCAAAAATTTTGCTCCGCAAAATTTAAGAAGTTAGTAATAGTAAAAAAAATAATACTAATAAGTAAATAAAAATAATAGATATTTATGAAACTAATAATAATAAATAAAGATATATATATATATAGTATAGAATTTTGACCAATCAGATTGTTGTATTCATCAACGTGATTTGATTTTTCTTGTTATATTATGGGCTGCATGTCACAATGCATACACTTTCGCTTTCACCCAAAATTTTTCTTTTTATATGAAATTTCATTGTAATAATTGTTCAAATTGTGTTGGTGATAATTTTTCAATATCTGTGATATAAATTTCTAATGAATTATATAATTTGTTGAGACCATATTTTTGAAATAATCTGTATGTTTGGTTTGCCCAAATTTTTATGCGGTCTGTTTTGTTTCTTCTGAATTTTTCTAAAAGTGTTCTTTTAAAATTTCTTATTGTTTGTTCTTGGTCTCTATATTCGTCAAAAAGTTTGCCTAGATAGTAAGCAGCTTTGAGTCTAGGAATTCTTTTTAATTTACTTTTCCCTAATCTTTCAATAGTTCTTATAATTTCATTGAAGATAATTATTTCATTATTGCCAGAGAAAGGTGAGATGAATACATTATTCGTTTCAGAATTTCGACTCAAATCTCTTGTTATTTTGGCAATTTCTGGTCTATCTTTATTAATTAAGTTTGCTTCGTTATTCTGAATAGTGGAATTATTTTCATTAGGATAAGTTGTATTGACTTCAATTAAAGCTTTTTGGGTATTTATCATGTCGATATTTTCAAATAATTCTTCACAATTTAGTTCAGATAAGACTTTGGTATTTTCATTGAAAGTAGGAAATATGGTTTCATCTTCTAAAGGTGTACAAAGAAGGTTTTCTAAGAATTCTCTAATATCTTTAGCAAACTGGTTATTATTATTGACGAAGATAATATTTCTTTTTGTTAATTTTAATTCGATGTTTTCGAAAGATTTTCTTTTCTATTTGTTTAGAAAATTATAGAATCCTGTATTGATTCTATAGAAAAATTTGTTAAAATTAAATCTTTTAATTCTATTACGTCCATAATGAAAAATGTTATAAAAGGATTTTTAGGGTCTGAGGAATTTAAAGAAAATTTTGGAACAAAGGGTATATTTATAAATATTTTAGTTATACGATCTACTACTTGTATTAAGGTCTTGTGTGATGATAATCTGAGGTACTGGAAGATCTTTAATTTTTCTGTCATGGTACAATTTTAGTCTATCACCATGAATTGGGTCTTTCACTTTTTTGCCGTCCAAAGTTTGTAGTTTGTAAACTCCAAAATCTAATATATTATGAATTATGTATGGTCCCATAAATTGTTCTTCTAATTTAGCAGAAAATATATTTTTAAGAAATGATTTGGCAACTAGAACTTTGTCACCAATTTTTAATTTATCATGTTTGATATGTTTGTCATGATGTTTTTGTTGATTTTGTTGTGCCACTTGTATATTTTCTAGAGCTTCATTTTGTTGTTTAATTAAAGCATCTTCTATTTCAAACGTTCTTTTTAATAAAGCTTCGTAGAATATAAATCTTCTTTATAGTAAGATTCTACTATTGTTTCTATTGGTAATTTGGCTTCACGTTCATAAATAAAAGAAAATGGAGTGAACTTAGTAGTACCATGCTTCATGATTCTATAAGCTAACAATATTGAAAGTAGAATTTCATCACATTCTTTGTATTTATAACTTGTAATTTTAGCAAGGACTTCACCAATAGTTCTATTAAATCATTCAATCATCCCATTTATTTGAGGTCGGTATGCTGATGATTTATGATATTTTATTTGAAGATTTTGGCACAATTCTTTTATTACTTCACTCATGAAAAATTGGATTCTCGGTCAGAAAGTAATATGGTAGGGTCCCATGTCGACAAACAATATCTTCATAAATAAATTTAGCTACGGTTGTAGCTTTTATATCTGCTACAGCTCTTGCTTCCGGCCATTTTGTTAAATAATCCATTGCAACAATTATATATCTGTTGCCTTGTTTAGTGAGTGGTAGAGATCCCTTAATATCAATTCCAACTCGATGGAATGGATATTTCACTTCTAGAGGTTGTAGATTTTGTTATTGTATTTCATGTCCTCTACGTTGGCAAATATCACATGTTTGAACATACTCCTTAATATCATTATACATAGTAGCCCAAAAGTATCGTTCTTTTATCTTGTTATAAGTAGTACTAATTCCTAAATGTACTTCTTGTTCATCGTGTAATATATATAGGATGAGGTATTTTTGATCATGTTTGATTACTCTTTGAGGTTTTTCTTTATTTCGTCGATATAGTTTATTATTTTCAATAAAGTAGTTTTTAGCTTCTTTTTGGATTTGAGATTTTTCCTGTTTAGTAGCGTCCTTGTCAAATTGTAGAGTAGAGAGGTATTGATATAGCTGATTATATTGTTTTTCATTCATTGTTTTTTAAATATTCAGGTAGGCGTGAGAGAAAATCAGCATTTTTATTCCGGCTACCAGCTCGATATTTAATATCAAACTGATATTCTTGTAGAGTTAATCTCCATCTTGTAATCCTTTTGTTATCATTAGTTGTACATGAATTAAGTAACCATTGTAAGGCTTTATGATCAGTAATTAAAGTAAATCTTGTTCAATAAATATAATGACGAAAATATTTTATGGCCCAAATAAATGCTAAACATTCAAGTTCGACGGTACTATAATTTTGTTCAGCAGGCGTTAATGTTCGACTGGCGTAAGCAATTACATGCTCTTGACCATTTTTAATTTGGGATAGGACTGCACCAAGTTCTTGATAAGAAGCGTCGGTAAATAAACTAAAAGGTTCAGAGTAATCGGGGTATTGTAGAATAGGTAATTGGGTTAAGCATTGTTTAAGCCAATCAAATACTTTTTGTTGTGGCTCATCCCATTTAAATTCTTCATCTTTCTTAAGTAATTTGAGTAAAGGTCCAGCCTTTTTAGAAAATCCTTCTATAAATCGGCGATAGTACGATGCTAAGCCTAGGAAGGCTCTAAGTTGCGAGATATTTTTCGGGGGTGGAAGTTTATCGAGTTTATTAACCTTTTGAGGATCAGGTTTAATTCCTTCAATTTCGACTATATGTCCAAGAAATTGCATTTCATTGGTACAGAAATGGTATTTCTCTGGGTTTATTCTAAGGTTGGCGTCCTTAATAAGATTGAATACTTCTTGGATATCTTTTATATGTTGTTCGAATATTTCGGAATAAATATTAACGTCATCGATGTATACCATAGCTTTCTTCCATAATACAGGTTGTAGAACAATGTCCATGAGTCTTTGAAATGTAGAAGGGGCATTGCAGAGTCCAAATGGCATTATATTGAACTCATAAAGACCAAATTTTGTTATAAAAGCGGTCTTTTCTTTGTCTTCTTCTTTTACTTCTACTTGCCAATATCCGGAGGTTAAATCAAAAGAAGTAAACCATTTAGCATTTCCAAGATTATCCAATATTTCATCAATTCTTGGTAAAGGGTAAGTATCCTTTTTAGTTGTACTATTTAACATTCTAAAATCAACACAGAATCTTAATTTTCCATTTTTCTTTTTGACTAGAACAACCGGGGAACTCCAAGGATTTTCTGATTTTCGAATTATACCATCTTTTTCCATTATTTTAATTTCTTTTTGGATGTGGTCTTGTTTCACAGGGGAGGCTCTATATGCCCTTTGTTTAATAGGGTACGGATCACCAGTATTTATACTATGATACACAACATTAGTTTTTCGAAGTTCAGAAAATTTAGTGGCGAATATATCTGAATTTTCTAGTAATAATCGAGTTATATCTTCTTTTTGTTGTTTATTGAGATTATGTCCAATAAATGTTGATTTATCATCAGTAATGGGAATAGAAATTTTCTGGTCTTCTTTCTTTTTATCTTTTATTTCTTTGATTTCTGGTTGTATTAATTTGAATATTTCATCTGGAGAAGGACTCAAATGGTTATTGATATTTTCAATTTTTACATTAGCGATTAATTGTTCATCAAGTTGAGAAAAGGTATCTCCAATTTGAATAGTGGTGTATATGGTTTCGATAGGGTTGTTATCTTCTAATTCTAACTCTAATTCCTGGTTAGAATAATAGTCTTTAAAATTAATTGGATATACTGTATCAGGATCTGTAATTCGTTGTTTACAAGAGATTGGGGCATATTCTATTTGATTTGCAATTCCAATACTCATGAATTCTCCATAATAGTCAATAATAGCATGGACTTTATCTAAATATTCATTTCCTAAGACTATATTATATTCTTTAGATTCTGTTACCAGCATATCAACTAATGTAATTTTTGTACCAAGTTGGATAGGAATGTCCTTAACTCTGCCTAAGGGAACAGATTTATGATTTGTAATATCTACAACTCGAACATTACTTGGTTCATCAATATTTCGACCTATTTTATCAAGAAAGTACTTAGTAACAACACATTCTTTTGAACCAGTATCAATAAGAACATTAATTTCTTTTTCCAAAACTTCAGCGGTAGTAAATAATGCACCTTTAACATGATTCTTTTGATTGTTGTCTTCGAGATAAAAATCAATTTCATTCAAGTTCATCCCCAATATTTCTATAGTTTCATTATAATCTGTCCAGAGATTATAAAATTTATCATCTATATTATTGTTATTTTTGTTATTTTTGTCATCTTCTTGGTCGAGTAATAAATCAATTTCATCCATTAAGAATGAATAAACATCTTCATTGTTATTATCAATTGAGAGTTTTCGGACTTTAGTATACTCACCCTCTGGAGATGCTATTTCTAATTTAAATGTTGTCTTTGTTGGTTATTATTATTATTATTATTATTATTATAATTATTGTTATTATTTTGGTTTTGGTTGTTGTTATAATTATTATTGTTGGGAGGAGGATTGTTATTGTTGTTATTGAAATTATTGTTATTATAATTGTTATTGTTTCTTCAGTTATTATTATTATTACGGTTGTTATTTCGATTGTAATTGTTGTTGTTATAATTGTTATTGTTGTTATTTCTTCCAATTTTGATTAAAACGACAATTTTGAGTACCATGTCCAATCTGTTGACAGTTGGTACAGAAAGGGGCGGAACAGTTAGCAGCAAAGTGACCAGGTCGATTACATCTCAAACAATTGTTATTTCTTTGTTGGGGTGGTCTATAATTGTTGTTATTATTATTCCTGTAGTTATTATTATTATTTCTATAATTGTTATTATTATTTTGAGAGGAAGTGTTTTGTTGAGTTTGAGAGTTTCGATTTTGATTATGATTCTGCATGGTTCTAGTAACATATTAAACTGCCTCCATTAAGTCATCACGTAGACTATGTTGAGGTTGAGCAAGCATGATAGGTTAATTTAAACCAGTGTATCCTCCAAAGAATTGTGGTTGGTAGGTAGTAGGTAATAAGGAATAAGCCGATAAGGAACTTCCTTTAGAGTAAGCTACTTCGATAGCTTTGGCTTTATTTACTGCTTGATTAATAGTTATCGAGTTTTCTGCTTGTACAGGTATTTGAAATTCTTGTCTCAATCCATCCACAAATTGTCGAATTTTGTCTACTTCAGGATAATTATTATTGGGATCTACTCTTCGCCATAACTCTTCAAGGGCAGAATTATAAGCATCAATAGTCTCTCCTGGTTTTTGTTTTCTACTCCTTAATGTATAATGCTATTGGGATACTTTGAATGGATCTCTAAACTTTCTAGAGAAAAGTTGAACGAAGGAGTAGTTTGTATGGGCATCGTTGTCCCAGTAGGTAAAGTTGAACCTATTTTGATTATACCAGGATAGAGCATTGCCTTCAAAGAAATTAGGGACTATAGCGAGTCGTCTATTTTTAGAAATGTTATTACCAACACATGCTCGAGTAAAAGCTTCAACCCATTCAACTGGGTCTTCATCCTGGTTACCGGAGAAAGTAGGAAAGTCAATCATTTTATATTCCTTTGAATTAGTAGCTGCAGTTGGTCTTTCGGCGTTATTATTAACAATTTCTTTTAATCCTTCTAGAATGCTTTTTATAGCATCCTTAGCATTAAATTTATCCTCTTCATTATCATCATCTTCATCATCATTTTGACATTCTTCATTACTATTACTTGGTCTAATGGGTACTTGTCTATTTCTGCGCCTCTTTGAGAGTTATCATTTATATATAAATTAGTCATTCTATCATCATCATTAAAATGAAGTAGATCATCATTTTGATCAGTTCGTCTATTGTTATTTCTACCACTTTGAGATATGGTTAAATTTTCTAATTGACTAACAAGACTAGAGAAAATATTATCGTCGAAGTAATTATTAATTTGAGGTTTATCTATAGTTGAATAGTTAATATCAGAAGATTGGAGGTTGTCGGTATCAGTCAAATGGTCAGGAGTGGTTTGATAGTTATTATGATTATCGGAAGTGGATGAGCTAGATTCTTCTGTGGTAAGGATATAGTCGTTATTTTTGATTGTTTCCTTTATTTGACTAAGAATTTGTCGAGTATTATGTAGGCTTCGTCTTATTTGATTATGATTTTGTTCAATTTGATTAATTATAGTGGGTATAGATAGATTAGAAGAGTGAGAAGATGTAGAGTTTTCTTCAAAGTTTTCCTCAGAATTTTTTACAGAATGGTCTTCAAGGTTAATAGCTCTGTTGGAATCTTCTGAATTATCTGAATGATTTGTTTCTAGTATTTCTGTTGGTGCAGAAGAATCAATAAATCCACAAGTTTGTTGCCACTTTTCAATTACTTTTGGTACGATTAAATCAAATTCTTGTGGAGGTTGGTTATTTTGATATCGGACAGTAGTTATTAATCGATGAATATGAGGTGTTAAATCTTCAGTTATAGGTAATCGGTATGCGTCGTTAAAATAATCAACAGTGTAAGCAGAAAGGTTTTCAGCTTTATAAGTAGGATGAAACCAATTCCAAAATCTATAAAATTCTTCGGTGATATAGTATTCGTTGGTAGGGTGACAAGCAGAACAGCTGGGATCAGGTCTCTCTTTATATCTTCTTCTATTTATAGCTCGATTAGTTTCGTGTAGGAAGTTATGATTAGTTATTCGTTGCTTGTATTGGTCAATATTCATAAAGAGGTTTAGTCAAAGTAGGTAGAAAAGCCGTGGAGTTGGCGATATTTAAATAGATCGTTTATGCCGTTAGTTGATTTAATGTTATTATATAATTCTTCTTTGTAAAGTTTCAATTTAGCACACTAGTATGGAGTATAGGTACGTCGAGGAAGAGATTTTTGTTATGGAATAGCAGGGATTGGATAGGGAACACCTTGAGGATTATCCGGAGTTGGAAATTCTAAGTAATCAATAGTTTGATGGGAAGGGGTTTGGAATCCTTGGTCAATAACTCGTCCGTTATCCCAAAGATCTTTAGATGTTGGATATAATTTGCTGTTTCCCTATGAAAAATCAGAGAATTTAGAATATTTAAATAAAATATTAATTTGTTGAGAATTTAAAGATGACCCAAATTGGAGTTGATTAATAGCAGATTTAAGAGTTTCAATTAGATTATTATATTCTTCGTTAGTAGGAATATGATTGAGAAAATACCAAGCGAAGTCAAAGTATTTTTGCGAAAAGGGTTGCATATAGCAAGTACGGAGTTAATATTAAGATATATATGAGAGAATATAGAAAGAATTTAAAGAACTTTAATAATAAATAATAATATAGGCTAAGATTTAACTAATATTTCAAGAGACTAGTTATAGGATAGTATATAATATAAAATAGAACTCCTATACTATAAAATTTTGTTTTGTGTAATATTACTCAAAAATCAAATATCTATATAATTCTAACTAGTATGGGTATTTTAAGCTTCGTGTAACTAAAAATGATTTTTGTGTAATTCAAAAGAAGCTTTGTGTTATGACAATAAGAAGGGATAAAGAAAATTTTAAAAATAGTTTGATGTAGCTAGCTAAAAGGAATAAAGAAAATTTAAAAAGGAAATAAGAAAAGAAAAGAAAAAAGAAAGAGAATAAAGGAACTTAGAAGAAATAGTTGCAACTATATAAGAAAGTATAATTCCAAAAAAAAATTAACCAAAAATTTTAATCCAAAACCTAAACTGATATAAAAATTTAAGAATCACAAATACAACAAATTTAAAAATAAATTGGAAATTACAAACACAAGAAGTTATAGGTCCTGTTGTTGTCGCCAAAACTGTAATATAGTAACTTTTAGGCAAGTAACTATATCACTTGACTTAACATGTAAGAGGGTAAGAAATGTATACAATATCAAAGAAGTCAATAATAAAAGACAATAAATCCAAGGGTTAATAATACTAAAGAAAATGATATGTCGACAAAAGTAAAAGAGAATAATAATTCAACCAAATAAATTAATAATCAACAAAATAAAGGTCCTTTATACGATGGATAAAGGATCAAAGAATATAAAGGCGATAGCTTTATATTTTAAAGGATAATATCAGTTTATTAAATATAAGATTTTAAGTACAAATATTTTTATAAAAGAAAAGAATTAAAGGACAGAACCTGCTTTGACTTGAGAGAAAAAACAGGGTTTATATATCTGTAAAAACTTAGGATTTTCTCTATAACGAGATATAATAACGAGTTATAATAACGAGTTATAATAACGAGTTATGATAATGAGATATAATAACGAGTTATAATAATGAGATATGATAACGAGTTATAATAATGAGTTATAATAACAAGTTATAATAACGAGTTATGATAACGAGTTATTAATGAAAATAACTCCTTTTTGAGAACAGTGAAAAGTTTTCCTAATAAAATTAATACTATAGATTTGATTACTTCGATAAAATTTATACTATTCTTACTATTTTTATGATATTTTCCTAATACTAATATACTAAGATTATACAAATATAACAATATTATTCCAGTCACACGCTTTACAATATGGTACGGTTATATGAGTTTGAATCACTTGTATAACAAGTTGATCACATAACCCAAATAAATCTTTGCTATTATAATTTTTCAAAATACTAGATTTTGCCCAAACATCATTTGGGGATTTTCCGGAATAAGTATAGATTTTGTTTTCTTGATAATAAATGTCTATTCTATATTCGGTATTTGTTATTGATTGGCATATTAAAGAGTGTTGTCCATGATATTTATAAAAAAAAAGATGATCGGTAACCAGGACCAGCAAAATTCCATTTTGCTTGATCTGAACTACCCAATGCTACTACAACAATCGTAATACTATAAACAGTAATTTGAAATGGAAAAAACAAAATTTCAGCACGTAATTGCTCAGCCACTACTTCATTATCAAAACTTAAAATACTTGGTCCAGAAAACCGAGTCTTTATATTGAAATATTTTTTGTAAGTTTCATTTATTGCTGCACTGGATATTAAGTAAACTATAGCTTCTGTGTCTAACTCGCACATATAACCAGGTTTCCAATTATTATCAACTACTCGAATAATAAATTCTTTTTGGTTGAGTTCAAACTTGATTTCATATTAATACGAATTGGAATACTTTTTTTATTTTGGTCAGTTTTTAATTTTGAAAAAACCCACCAATTAGTAGCAAAAGGCCATAATTAGAGATGGGCACCATGCGCATGATTGCATGTATGCAGTTAATTCTGGCTAGCATTAAGAAATTAAATCATAACTTTGGGCAAAACATGCATGCATGCATGCAAAAAATGTATGCACATGTGCATGCTAAAATGAAAATTTTGCATTTTGCCCATCTTTAACCATAATGTAGTTTTTGGTCAATAGTACCAAGGCCAACAGTTGTCTTTTGTGATTCTGAATTGACATGGTGTAGGATATGAAGATTCAAACAAAAATGCATTTTATTAATATTTAATTAACATAGCAATTATATTAGATTTTGATCACATAATCCGATTAATTGGCGGATCATCAATTAAATAATTATTATTATAATTAAAATTTTGTACTAGCTTGATTAATAAATTAATTTTTTTATTTTAAAATACATATATATAATTTATTGTATTAAAATTTATGTAGTAGCACGTGGGTAATAGAAGAAGATCTATTAGCTAGTTTCATAAGTAAAGCATTGCACAGGCTGCGAAGATGTAACATGTGATGATCCCAATATGCATTCACATCCCTGCTTCATCTCATTCTACACCCAATAAAATGCAAAATTTTTTGCAGATACACAACATTAATTTGCCGTATAACCACTAGACCGAAAACCAGTCCTGTATACAAGGAGTATCAAAAAAGTAGTCTCAAAAACGTAAGTTTTGCTCCTGTGCTATGATTGGTTCAAAATCATGTGCTTGTAGAATTTTTATGCGATTCCTATGTATGATAAAAAAAAACTACACTTTCACGGGCTTTTATAGCAATTTTTAAACTAGATTCCCGGTAAAAATTATCTTTTTTTTTAAATGATAAAAATTTTATTGGAAACTATAGAATTCTGTTAATAAAAATTCCAAAATGTAATTTGGTTTATTATAGATTTTATTCTTCTGTTAAAGGTATCAATTAAAGTATAATTTTTTTTTATTTATTTCGTTTTAATTTCTAATTTATTAAACATAAGTAATTATAGATTATTCAATTTCAAAAATAAGGAATATCGGAATCATTGCTCATATAGATGCTGGAATGCTAATTTTCATTAAAATAAATCATAATTTTAATTTTAAGGTTCATTTAATTATAACATAACATCTTTTAATTTACTTTATAGGTAAGACAACTACTACAGAGCGAATGCTATATTATTCTAGGTATACAAGAAGAATTGGAGGTACTAGATCAGTGTAATATATTTATCTAAATAATGTTATAAATTATTTTTAAACAATTACAGTATTATAATTATTTAAACTTTGCCTTTTAATTCATTTTATTCTTTGATTTATTTCTTTGTTGATTTATTTTTTTGTTGATTTATTTTTTGTTGATTTATTTCTTTGATTTATTTTTTTGATTTATTTCTTTGATTTATTTTTTGATTTATTTTTTTGATTTATCTACCATCTTCAAGATGTTGATGATGGAACTACTGTAATGGATTATTTGAAACAAGAACGCGAAAGAGGCATTACCATAACATCAGCAACAATAATATTTGCTTAGCATAATTATCGTATAAATCTAATAGATACTCCAGGTCATGTAGATTTTACTATAGAAGTAGAATGTAGTATACGCATTCTTAATAGTACTGTAGCAATTTTGGATGCTGTTTCTGGTGTTG
This sequence comes from Gigaspora rosea, assembly GCA_003550325.1. Classification (NCBI taxonomy): domain Eukaryota; kingdom Fungi; phylum Glomeromycota; class Glomeromycetes; order Diversisporales; family Gigasporaceae; genus Gigaspora; species Gigaspora rosea. Next base: position 59,420 of record QKWP01001389.1, read on the forward strand.
AAGCACAAACTCAAACTGTTTGGGCACAGGCAAATCGTTGTAATGTTTCTAGGATTGCTTATTGGCCGGAGCGTAGCGACAGTCCATAAGTGTCTATGCAAAGTGATACAAAAATTACCTTCCTAATGTGCTTCAATTGTAAAAATCTTGACAAATTTTACTTTTTTGATATACTTGCATATATATCATGTAAATCTTATCAGAAATGGAATTTGAAAATTTTTTGTCTGTCCGCACGCGTGTCTATATTTGTGCTTTAATGTTACCAACATATGCATATTAACGCGTTTGTGTAATATGATAAACACCATATGATGTGTTCCGGACATATAATGCTATGCATTAGCCTAGTGTTAATAAAATGGATAGAGTTGGTGCTAGATTTGGTAGAACCATTAGAGAAATGAAATATAAATTGGGAACAACTTCTTTGGTTTGTCAAATTCCTGTTATACAAAAGATAATAGAGGAAATGGCTTGTTTTGTGGTATTGTTGATCTGTTAGATATACAAGTATTGGATTGGAATAAAGATCCTAAAGGTTCTGTTATAAATAAGACACCATTAACTGACAAATATCCTATTATGGATTATATAATAAAGCAATAAAAGATCATTCAAGCTTAATAGAAGCTTTATCAGAAATGGATAATAATATTTTAGATTTATTTTTATCTGCAGAAGATCATATAAAAATTTCTGTAGAAGATGCAAAGCAGGCATTACGTAGAGTAATGCTGAATGGAAAAGCTGTACCAGTTTTTTGTGGTGCATCTTTTCGTAACATTGGTATACAGCCTTTGATGGATGCTGCAATTGATTATCTTCCTTCCCCATTGGATCATTCTGTTCCAATTGCAAGTTTATCCGATGATAAATCTGTTAAAATTCTTCCAAAAGAAACTGAAAAATTATGTGCACTTGTGTTTAAGGTTATATATAACAATAAACGTGGTCCAATAGTTTTTGTAAGAGTATATTCAGGTAAGAAAGTATAATAAAGTATAAGTTTTTAATTTTGACCTACTTAAACCTATTTGACTTATCAAATATTTATTGTATATTTATGTAGGTAAATTAGATAATCATATGATATTATATAATACAAATATTCTTCATAAAGAACGTGTAAACAAGTTATTACAAATGTATGCAAATGATGCAGAAGAAATTTTATCAATTACAGTAGGTAATATCAGTGTAATAATTGGTCTTAAGGAAACAAGAACAGGAGATACATTAATTCAATTTAATGACTCTCGAAAAAGTCTTCAATTGAAAAACATTGATATTCCTGCACCTGTATTTTTTCGTGTAGTAGAGGCTGCAGGAATTTCTGAAGAAAAACCTCTAGAAGAAGATCTTAAAAATATATTAAGAGAAGATCCTTCTCTTTATGTACATGTTGATAAGGATTCCGGGCAAACATTGATAAGTAGTATGGGTAAACTTCATTTAAAGATTGTTAAAGATCGTTTATTAAATGATTTTAAAGTCAAAGCAAAATTAGGAAAAATGCAAATATCATATAAGGAAACTGTAATTGATGATAAAATAGATCATACTTATTTATATGAACGCGAAATTATGGGAAAAAGAGTAAAGGCACAAATTCCTTTGACTATTACTCCAAATTATGAAAATGATCAAGGATCATTTAATGAGGGTGGAAATAGAATTATTTTAAATCTTACAAAAAAAACAATTATATCAGATGAACTAGATCAGTCAATAAATAATAAAGAAACGAATGAATTAATAAAATTATCAATTGAGGAAATTTCCAATGCTGTTTATACTGGAATGATATCTAGTTTATATCGAGGACCGATACTTGGTTTTCCCATAACAAGACTTTCGATAAATGTTCATTCATTACGTTTATTTGGTGCAGAATCAACTAAAACTGCTATTAGCACGTGTGCTTCACAAGCTTTGACTGATGCACTAAAAGATAGAAATCTTGTACTACTTGAACCTTTAATGAATGTAAACATTGATGTACCAGAAGAATATTTAGGTGTTGTGCTTGGAGATTTAACCGGAACGCGTCGCGGAAATGTTTTGGGACTTGAAACATCTGGAAATTTATTCGATAATCTTGATAATAATATCAAAATATATATTCCACCAGATCCTATATTCTTTTCGTCTAATAATAACGATAAAATTATTAACCCAAAGAAAGTCATACACGCACATGTTCCATTATCTACCATGCTGGGATACTCTTCTTCGTTAAGATCATTGACAGGTGGAACCGCATCTTTCGATATGAGGTTATCTTCTTTTGGAATTATGAGTGATGATCGAGCAAAAGCTGTTATTCGTGAGATGCAAGGTGGCTTCTGATAGGATTTATATTTCATATCATGATTGATTCTATCTTAAGATCTGCTAATACAGATGAAATTCGTCTAACGAACCAGAGGGACATAACTGATAATAGTAGTTTGGGTACGAGGGCATCTGTGTCTACAAAGTGATTGTCGGTGAAATAATACGGATCCAAAGAGGGCATAAACATAGGAATGTGCATAAAAGCTAGAAGCTTGATAAATAACGGTAATTGCTCGTCGTAAAGAAACTTAAAAAAAATATCATATAAACGCAGATCATTGTCGAAACTTCAGAACATTTTATATCGTAGGAAATTTTAAAAATTTTGTTTTTATTTATTTTTATTATATAAGCTTGAAAATATNAGACAATATTGTAGTTTATATAAAGGATAACAACTTTTATTATTGCAACTTTAATGATTTACTTGTAAAAATTAAGACTTGTATTAGAAGTAAAGATTTTTTTTATAGACGGGAACATATAAAATTTGAAAAAATCTAAAGAAAAATTTTAATAGTAAAAATGCCAATACAAGAACTTTAAACATTTATTATATTAAAGTTTTCTAATGATTTTAAAAAAATTTTATAACAAAGTTACTAAAACAAAACTTAAAGAATATTTTTTACTTAGAAAAGATATGGCTAAAATCAATATTTAAAATTTTATTAAAAATTTTAAAATACGCAGACAAATTTGCCTGTGTTACAATCTAAGGGATAACGAGACTTTCGATAAATGTACATTCATTATGTTTATTTGGTGCAGAATCAACTAAAACTGCTATTAGCATGTGTGCTTTACAAGCTTTGACTAATGCACTAAAAGATAGTAACCTTGTATTGCTTGAACCTTTAATGAATGTAAACATTGATGTACCAGAAGAATATTTAGGCGCTGTGCTTGGAGATTTAACTGGAACACGTCGTAGAAATGTTTTGGAACTTGAAACATCTGGAAATTTATTCGATAATCTTGATAATAATATCAAAATATATATTCCACCAGATCCTATATTCTTTTCGTCTAATAATAACGATAAAATTATTAACTCAAAGAAAGTTATATATGCACATGTTCCATTATCTACCATGCTGGGATACTCTTTTTCGTTAAGATCATTGACAGGTGGAACCGCATCTTTCGATATGAGGTTATCTTCTTTTGGAGTTATGAGTGATGATCAAGCAAAAGCTGTTATTTGTGAGATGCAAGGTGGCTTCTGATAGGATTTATATTTCATATCATGGTTGATTCTATCTTAAGATCTGATGAAATTTGTCTAACGAACCAGAGGGACATAACTGATAATAGTTTGGGTACGAGGGCATCTGCTAATACCAAAGAAATTTAAAATAATGAATCTAATGAATTTGGAAACATAATGTTAATGGATTGGGTTTATCTGTACTAAATTTAGTACTTTGTACTAAATTCTGACAGACTTTAAATTTAATTATCTAAAAATTTTAAAAATTAACTGTATATTTAAATTTTGGTTTAAAGTATTTTAAAACTATACAATTCTATAAAAAAAGTTTAATAGCCTTAAATGGTTTTTTGAATTTTATAGATTTTTTTTTGTTTTTAAAAATTTTAGTTTAAGCTAATTTTATATATTTTAGAACATATTATTAATCACCTAATTATTTTTTATCAGAGACCTACTTCTTTTTTCTTTCTCTTAATATATATTTGGTTAGGTTCCTTATATATAATTTCAACTTTTTTTACCCTCTTCCCTTCTAAAAAATTACCTAATTTTTGATACCTTCCTTATATAGTAATTACTAGTTATCTTAGAAGATATTATTAATTATAAAAAATTTTTATTAAATAAATTTATTTAAAATTTTAATAAAATAAAAAGATAAGTTAGTTAATTCCAAATATAAAATTTGTTTAAAAATTAAATTAATATATATAAAATAATTTAAGTTAAAGTTTTACTAGTAATTACTACATAAATATGTTTTTAAATTTATATATAAAAAATAGCTATAATTTTTTTAAAATTTAAAGTATAGTAAACAAATTTGATATCAAAGAATTTTTGTAAATAGAATTAGAAGATAAATTTTTATAACTTTCAATTAAAAAATTTAAAAATCTAATCAGCAAAAAAATTTTTTAATTCTAGCTAAATTTACCTAGCTTACTAATAACTTACTATAAATAGTAATGATTTACAATAAGTAAAAAAAATAGCTTATAATATAAATAATAATTATTACAATATAACTAATAATAATATTTTAATTATAATTAGTTTTTACTATTTTTTATATAATTAAACTTTTAGTTTGCAAAATTTATTAGTAAATTATAATTATAATTAATCTTAAAAGGTGTACTAAATTTAGTACAACAAATTACAAAAAAAATTCAAGGTCTAAAAAAATTTTTTTGCAATAATCTTATTAATAATATTAAAATAAATAATACCAAACTATTTTTGAATATTTATCAGATTTTTGTATATAAAAAAAATTTGGGTTTTAAATTTTTTAGATTTTTTATGAGTTTTTAAAAACTGTCTAAATCTAGTACAAAACAGTAAATCCAATCCATTAATTTGAATACATTTGGTAATACTGAAATACCGAAAATTTAAATTTCTAGGTTTTTTTTTTTTGTATTTTTTTTTTTTTTTAGATTTAGAGAATTTCAAATATTATAGTATAATTTATGTATTATATTGACATAAGAAAAATTTTTTTTACTCATGATCATTATTAAAAAATCCTGCAATAATAAATTATTATTTAAAATTTTTCATATCTTAATTATGAACCTTATTATCACAATTAATGTAAACACGAAAACTTTATTAAGAATTGCTAAACTGAATATCAACAAAATTTTCATGGTCACAGGATTTGTATAACATTATACAAAACAGTACGATTATCTGATTACTGTGATATGTACTAGTTACCAGTCGTGTCATCTACTAAAGGCTTGACTGATAACTTTGTTATCCGACAAACTCATATGATCATGAAAAAATTTCTTACTGTTATTGATTTTTTCATGTGTTATGATGTAAACATGTTTATTTAAATTAAAACTCGGCGAGCAACTCCCTACCAATCATGATCATAAATTGCCGGATAACACCAATATTGGGCAAATTGTCGAATACAATAATTTGGCAAATGATTGGCTACACGTGCCGCAGTGCGACACGTGATCATTTGCCAAATTACCGTTATTCTGTATACGTATTAGGAGGTGACTATGGAGGTGACTATATATATAGGGGTGACTACTGTATATATGGGGTGTCTTCAATTAAAAGGGCCCATTTTTACATTTTTTTGAAAAATGAGTTTTCGTTAAATTCATATAAATTTTGACATGATTGACTTTTTTTAATTATAAATGAAAGTCGAATTACATAATAAAAAATCAAGATAATGTAAAAAGAAAAATTACATGAGGCTGCGTAGATCCAACACGTCACGAGTTTACCCGATAGTCACCTGCCGTCTTTAACCAATCAATATCGTGAAATTTGATTGATCCCGGATCAGTCCGAAAATCAAAACAAATAATTAAACTCAAATATCTCAAAATAAAATATATGTAAAAATGGGCCCTTTTAATTGAAGACACTCCATATAGATCACGATGATTATTTATGAAGATATTATATTTTACGTAAGCTCTATTTAAAAAAAAAGATGTGTACTGTGACTTTTGAAACACTCAGTAGAAATAAAATGTAAAAAGTATTAATTGTATTGTTGGCCAATCCAATAAAACAGAAAAGCTAACAACGTATTGTTATCAAAAAGTTATGAAATTTTTTGTTGGATGGGTGAAATAAAGGTTTCTCTTAAAATATTTATTGAATCAAACTTGTCTTAATCAAAAGAATATTGATAAAGCTATAAAACACGATTGATTTAAAATAGCTATCTATCATAATTTCTAATAATTTTTGGCTGTTCGATTTTGGTATGATCCATAATAAAAATAATAATAAAAGTCAATGTTTTAATTTTTTGATGTGCTTGGTTTGTACGAAAATTTATAAAAAGACTATTCTTGTCAATTAATAAACATTGATTTTTATAACAAATTTATTACACGAATAGGCACATGTATTTAAAAAAAGATACTGAAATAAAATTATATAAAATATTACTACTTGTTCATATGTATAGAAAGCAACAGAAGTTCACCATATTCATATCTTTGAAAGTGCTTGAGAAATCCAACTTATAGAAGATTTGCTAACACTTAAGTGTTTGGCAATTTTTTGAACTAATAAGCCTTCTAAATTTTTTTCATCGTGAAGGTGCTTTGAAAATTTGCATTCACATTAGAGTGGATGGGAAAATGTGATGTGCATATATGTCTTTTTTTTCATGAATCATATTAAGTATGTCACACTCACAAATCATACTACAAATCGCTTACCCTTACCAATCACTCATTCGGCGTATGGTTCGAAACCCATAACGTCTGTTTTTCGTGCAGTATTTCAAGATAGGGCTACAAATTTAGATCGAAAGGTGGAAAAGCGTTAGTATATTCACTTTACTAGAGCACCATGCTAAAAAGTTCAGAAGAAAATGCAGTAGTGGATGTACTATACTTTGCAAGCTGACTTCTCTGAAGCTTAGTTCTAGTTCTGATAAACTTGAATCAGAAGATAGAAAAGTATTAGCAGGTGCACTTTGCAGAAATGCTATGCTGAAAAGCTTGAACCTTTGCTAATCTTGGATCGGGAAGAAAAGCATTACTAGATGCGTTTTGCAAGAAATGCTTCATTGATTTCTTTGGACTAAATTATTTTAACAATTGAGGTATATTTATTCTATTCCACGCTCAATACTCAAATCCTATTTATGTTTATTTAGCCTGTGAATATAGTGATCGTTAATTAATCGAAGTACTCAAAATATACTATTCATCTCTTATCTAATTCTTATTCGCCTGTGAGTATAACGATCGTTTATTCAAAATTTCTCATCGTATTGATTAGTTTAAAATAGGCTATTGGTGATGAAAAGGATAAACGTAAGGCATTCATTCATTTCAAAATTTGCATAGATGGGAAATGCCGATAGAAGGTATAATCCAGGTAAGATTAGTAGTATTGAAGTTGAAAAAGCTAAACATAAAATATTAATTTTTTATTAAAATCGGTAGATACGGTGACGCTAGTGGAACATATTGTTATGATGGAGGAATTGGAGTTGAAAAGTATGAGTATAAAGCATTCATTCATTTTCAAAAATCCGCAGATGGGAAACGCTGATGGAACGTCTAATATAGGTAAGGTTGCTATTTTAATAGTGTTGAAAAGGCTGAACATAGCATTCGTCTGTTATTAAAAAATTAGCAGAGATGGGTGACGCTGGTGGAACATTAATACTGGCTATTATTATGGTGGCATTCTTTCATTTTCAGAAATCCGTAGGGATGGGAAACGCTGATGAAACATCTATTCCGGATAAGAATGTTATTTCAATGGAATTAGAGTTGAAAAGACTGAACATAAGCATTCACCTATTATTAAAATTGGCAGAGATGAAGTTGAAGAGAATTAGTATAAAGCATTCATTCATTTTCAAAAATTCACAGAGATGAATCTGATAGAACGTCTAATCCAATTAAGAAGTTGCCGATATTTTAATAGAATTGGAGTCGAAAATCAGCAGAGATGGGTGACGTTATTAGAACATCAATGTTGTTGTATATTATTATGCGGAGGAATTGGATATTACTATAAGACATTCATTCATTTTCAAAAACTCGCAGAGATGGTAATGCTGGTAGAACATATATAATATGGGTAAGAAATTGTTGTTTTAATGAAATTGGAGAACATAAAGTTTCGTCTATTATTAAAAATCGGCAGAGATGAGTGATCTCGTAGAATATTTAATGTTAACTATTGTTATGATGAACGATTGGAGTTGATAAGAATGAAATAAATCTTTTATTTTTAATGTAATATTTATTGTTTTTAATAAATAAACTCGAAATTTTTTGTTTTACGTGATCAATTTGATTGTACTGTAATAGATTTACATCAACCAATCAGAATTTTTCGAGATTAAAAGATAATCGATTCAAATCTCGCGACGTGATTTTTTATCGAGGTAGGACCGAGCAGTGTTGTCATGGGACACGGACACGGACGGCGGACAGTCCGGGACGGGACGTCCGGGACATGTCCGCCCAGAATTTTTTTTGTCCCGGACATTTGGCGACTAAACACGTGATCATCAACCAATAAAATTCGTATAATTCCGCAATTTGATTGGTTTTACCCGGCGGACATGTCCATCATGTTGGGACATTATTGCGGACATGTCCCGGACGTCCCGTCCCGGACTGTCCGCGTCCCTGAAAAATCGGCGGGACAATGTCCGTGTACAACACTGGGACCGAGTGCCCCGAGTTGTAGATCATTACACAATTGATTCGGAAATTTTTTTTATACGTTTTTTACAGTACTTTTTTCGGAAGCTCGGGTAGATTATCTCTGTATCTCATCTGTGAACCTGGCGTACTTGAAGTTTTCATATCATACTATAATAATATCAGTTAAATCATTCTAAATCATTCGACCTTCATGTTATACTTTACTTACCGAAGTTATAAGTTAATTGCGATCCTTACGTTGACAAAATCTTCTGTATTGAACAAAAAAACGTAAAAAAACCTTAATAACGTTAATGCAGGGTGAAGAACTTAGTTTGTATATTTTTTTATTTTACGTTTTGCATAGATATCCTTTAAAATTGGAAGTATATGAATTAAGTTAATTAACTATGCAGTTTATTAATAATATTATTGTAGGTGCTTTTATAATACGATAAAGAAGCTTATAGATAAGATGTATTAAAATCGCAGAGGTTTCTTATTAGAATGATAGCTGTGTAAGATAGTATAAGATATTAGAAATCTGAGTAGATGTAGGATTAGATATAGGAATAGACGTAGAATTAGACGTATAATTAGACGTATAATGAAACATATAGATTAGCCGCCATCTAAATAGTAATGCCGTAATTTAAGAAAAAGGTTGGGCCACACTCTAGCCCCAACAAGATCTCCAGCCCCAACAAGATCTCCTGCCTCAACATTATCCCCATCCCAACAACGTCTCCTACTCCTAGATCTTCCACTCCAACAGCATTTCAACTCCAACGTGACCTTCCGTCTAATCAGGGCTTTTTACCCCAACAAGACCTTCCACCTCAACAATATTTTTCGCTCCAACAAAGCTCCTCATCTTAATCGTACCTCTTACCACAGGGCTCTTGATGAGAAAATTTTCCGGCTCAGGAAGAAGAATTTGAATATTACTAGGATCAGTATGAGGAGGAAGATTTCGTGAATCAATGGGCTTAATAACATTTAATAACACAAATTTTAAGGCTTAAATAAACTTACCATCCAATCTTTACATGAGTATCTAAACTATTTTGTTCTTGGCGTAACTTTGCTAAAATTATTTTTAACAGTCAAAATTTAGAAGATTTAGACTGTTTATGTCTACTTGTATAATATTAATAATAAATATCTGATATGAATCTATAGCATTTTATTATTTCGAATTTAAAAAGTTAGTACTTTATCACGTGATTAGAGCAGGATTTTAATCAACCCCAGTATCGCAAAACTTACGTTTGAGACTCCTGCACTTACTTTTTTTGGGGGACCGTTATAGCCAGGTGCCTATATGTTTTTTATTATTTAATTAAAATTAGGGTAAGGGTTAGTTAGAAGTTAGGGTTAGGGATGGTCTTATAGGTAAAATTGCCTTCCCGACATTTTTTATTAATGCTCCAAGACAGGTTTAGACACTAGTTTCTTGTATTTTTGGTTTTTGGTGTTTTTCATTTTTTTTTCTTTGTTTTTGTCTCGTCGGCCTGATCTGTGACGATCAAAATTTACAATTTGGTTGGCTGTCAGTCACGTGATTGCACGGATCCCCGATTTTTAAATTTTTAAATCGTGATTGCTGTTTTCATTATTTTTGGGACATCTGGTAAAAAATTGACCGAATGATTGTTTGGCCGATTCGATAAGTTAATGATTTCGGTGTGATCCATATAAAATAATTAATAAAAGCTATTTTTGTATGATAATAATTAACAATAAATGTAAAAAAGGAATCAATATAAATTAGACTTTTATAACAAATATATTACTCGAACAGGTGCGCTATTAAAAAAGTTAAATATGGTCATGAATTTGTCGACTGGTTTAAAAATGAATCTCGGGTTAGGATTCCAAATAACCAAGATATTATTAATATTTGTCGATAATGCATGAAGAATTATGATAAACGTGGAAATCAAAGTAAAAAATTTTATATGTTTATTTTCGTCTTCTACAAGACACGAAAATAATTAGAAATGAATAAATGCTTTCGAAAATGGATCTTGCCAAAGAATAAGAATCAAAAACTAGTTTAATTTTTTAAAACCGAAATTTTCATCTTCGACAAGAAATGAAAAATAATTAGAAATAAATAAATGCCTTCGTTTGAACGAAAATGGATCTTGCTAAAGAATAGGAATTGAAATTTAGGATATTTTTTTTTAAAAATGAATTTTTCATCTTCGACAAGAAACGAAAAATAATTAAGAATAAATAAATGCCTTCGTTTGAACGAAAATTGATCTTGTTAAAGAATAGGAATTGAAGTTTTAAAACAATTTTAAAAAAAACTAACTTTCGTCGAAAAATAATTAGAAATGAATGAAATGGATCTTGCCAAAGAATAGGAATTGAAATTTT
>QKWP01001389.1:73203-116333 GCA_003550325.1 Gigaspora rosea
GGATAGACCTAACATCAAATGGGTGGTTAGGATAGGATAGAGCGGGGTTGGGGCTCTATCCACTTTTTTTTTTTTATATTACTTGTATGATCATGTTTTCTTAAATTGTATATATTTCAGTATTTCAAAATTTTAAATGAAGCATATGCATTAAAAGTTACTCTTAAAACGTTGTCTGGGTCTCAAGCAATTTCTTCCAGTTTTTTAAACGAGGTAAGCTAAAAATTAAGTATTTATATCATAATAAACTTATTCTTACGTATAAAATGTTATTCGTTTAAGAACCACATGCAATGTAGATTAGAGGGTAGTTAACTTGAAGTATACGGGTTGACACAGAATACACACCGATTTTATTTCCTGGCCGCTCAAGACCAAACCACTAGTAAATTCCTCGATAATCCGGTAATCTCGTAATTTTTTTTTGGCTTGAGTGATTATTTTAATTTCCATAATAAAAATCGGGGACAAATACTGGCCAGCTGTATAGTATTAAAACATTAGCTGGACTTAGAGCGTTCTTAAGCAGCCTTTGCAATGATAATCGAGATGTTCAAATACTAGAATGTATTTAAATGGCTATTAAGATTTAGTGTTATAAATAGTTGGCAAATAAGAATATACATATACTGTTAAAAATTTTTATGTATAGACAATATATTAAAACTAATATAAATGTATATTATAATTTGAATATGAAAGTTGATTATGTATTTGAACTTTATTTCAAATTGCTTTTTGATCTTATACATTTAATATTCAATAGAGTTAAATGAGCTTTAAATTAATGGGTTGGGTGAGCTCTAACTAACAGTGAATTGGCTATAACAAATGGTAAATTGATATGACTAGTTTTGCTAAAACTAACAAGTGGGTTGGTATGGGTTGTTAGGTTTCTTTCTTGCGAAACATCATACCTGTTGAATTTTATCTCTGGTATACGGTTTTGGTTACAAATACTTGATGTATATTTTTAGAAATAAATTAAAATAGAATGTACGTACGTCGCGTCGTACACACGCACATACGTACGTATGTACTACTACTGACTTTGTTAATACAATATCGATATTAATATTTTAATTTAATAATGTTTTAGGTTACAGAAATCGTCATAAATATATATATCAGATATATACACTATAATATATAGCGATAGTAACTTGTTATACTATACTCAATCGTTCCTTCGAAATTACGTTTTACAAAATAATTCTTTACTTCAAAGCTGATATTAGTCTTTCTTTTTTATTTTGTTGTAGAACATTTTCTAAATAATATCATTCTAAAGAAAAAAATTATAATTTCGCTGTTAATATATAAATAATATATACCGTTTATTTGTCGTTCGTTTTCTATTATCTATAAACAGGTATAATAATGTCTTCTCTTCCTCAACATACTAATGTCAATGGCATCAAGGCTGACCCTAAATTTTTGAGGTAAATCCTTAATTTTGTTCGGGAAATATTACCGAAAATGTATAACCTCTTTTATTCTTTAACAGAGATCCTTCTGCATTGGAATCTATTTCGTCAGCTATATATGAGTTATCTTCTTATGTAGCTTATTCTCTTCCGACATCACTCACATCGTTACGTAAGACTCCTGTAAATTCTATAAATGACTATCAATCGTCAATAAATTATCATAAAGACCAATTATCACATCAATTTACCGGCGATGTTGATTCTGTGCCTGATGGACTTTTTGAGAAAAAAAAAGACGTAATTGTATATGCGGCATTCGATGAAATTCTGACATGTTCGAATGATGCTTATAAAAGTGCAAAAAAGTATAAATCAGAAATTTGCTTTACGTTTATGATTTTTGATCATTTTATCGACAAGTCTTTTTTTTTTTGCTCTAATAGTCAATCAGTTCTTTTTTTGGGGTATCCTGACGGATTTCAGATATGGGATATATCAAGTGCTGATAATATTCACGAACTTATATCAATTAGAGACGAAGAAAATCTTGGTCAAGTCATATGCATAAAGGTCAATATTTTTTATATCCTTTGTCTTCAACATAAGTAGTTTAATATACGTTGTCTTTCAATCCGTGCAGCCAATACCTAATCCACGTCATATACCTAAAGATGCTCTCGACAAGTATGCAGAAGTTCGTCCATTGATTGGATTAGTGTAAGTTGCTTAATTATCAAAGGCTGTTGTTAAACCATTATTAATTAATTTTTTTTTTTTTAAACAGCTGTATATTGACACCACCACGAGAAAATGATATATTCCCAAAACCTAAAAGTGTGTTAAAATTCTTTTCATTAAAAACACATAAAATCATCAAATCAATGGAATTTGAGGATGATGGTAATATAGTCAATTTGAATTGTAATGAAAGAGTTATTGTTGTGGTATGATATTCGCATTTTTTATACATTTAATGTTATTATTTACATAATGATTACTAAATTCGACCGCTTTTCAGAGTCTCGTTAATCCGGCGAAACTTCATGTTATTTCATCTTCAACTTTGGAGCCATTGCCTTTTTCACCATTGCAAGACGTTGCAACGCATCCTTCTACCCGTGTTCCGGTGTTCGCCTTAGGGCCTCGATTGTTAGCTTATGCAACAACGAGTCATCCTCCAGAAAATAACGGTAAAAAGGATGGCTATATGATGAATGATAATGATGAGGAGGTTAGGTCAACGGGGAAATATCGAGTTGCCAAGGATGTTGCGAAAGAAGTTGTTAATGGTGTAAAACTTTTAGGTATGTTAAATAATTAGTCAGTATTTTAATACTTTATGATATCAACTTTCTATTTGTTTGCTTTAAAATAGGCGATTACGGATATCAGACACTTTCTTCGTACTTTAATAACTCAAATCTACAGGCTTCCACGTCAATAAAACCACAAACTACTATGCCAATAAATATCAACAATCACGCCGATGTTTCGCGTAGTTCGTTTTCAACACAGACCAGCCCATCTAATGGATATTACTACAAGCCAAAGGTTGGAAATAGCAATGGAGAAAGTAATGGAATAGGTTTAAATGGGATTGCAAATAGTTTTGAGAATGACAAGGAGAACGGTGCTGTTGGAGCGGTAGGCAACAATGCTTAATGTCTAATAATCGAGTATTTATTTAGAAACCTATCGTCTTAAAACATTTATATAAACAGGTACTCATACGCGATCTTGGTATATCATGCGATGAACAAAAAAAACAATCCAATATTATTGTTTATTTTTCACCGCACACCAATCCTGTTGGATATTTATCGTTTAGTCCATCAGGAACTTTTTTGCTCTCGACATCAGTTCAAGGTCATCAATTTCACGTGTTTGAGATCATTGGTAAACGCCGTCGAGGCAAGAAAAGTTTGAAACATGTGTATCAACTATCGAGGGGTTATACGAATGCTATTATTGGCGATGGAGGTGTAGGTTGGAGTGATGATTCTAGATGGTGTGCTGTAGCCAGTGGACGCGGAACTATTCACTTATTTGCGATCAATCCATATGGCGGTCCTGCTCATGTACCTTCTCATATTGCAGGATGGGTTAATAATGTAGATGAATCGGTAAATTATATATATAAGATTATTTTATTTTATTTTTTGATTATTGTGTTAGAATAATTAATGTTAAGCTAACTGTTTTAAATTTCATCATAGTATAAATTAACTACACAATCAGCCGTGATTCGTATTAAGCCACGTACACCTCTACCATCAGATCCAACTGATGTTGTTGATGGTGCTTTACAAGGCACAAATATACATGTCAATAATTACGAATATTCCTTTCCATCTACGGAAACCAATACACTTCCTATTGATCAATCACATCATCCAAGTCAATTGTATCGTGGAAATTCAAATGGTCTTTATCCACAATATAATATACAACATCCCGCGTTACATTATAATTCATTGCCATCTGTATTTCCGAATTATTACCTAAGGAAGCCTCCAGGAATTTGTGTCAAATTCCTGCCTTCTATGTCTAATTGTTCTATATCAAGTTCAAATAATGTGTTGTTAGTTGCAAATTTACATGCAAGGAGACAAATTAAAAGACGACCACCACTAAATTTAATGCCAGAAAACACTTCCAATAATGGCAAAACTGGTCGCCGGAGATCTCATTCATGGTCTCAAAATTATACTTCAAGTAATACATCTAATTATCTTGAATTTGAACCTAATAATAATAAACATGATATTGGTTATCAAGATCTGTGGAGTTTTCATCCTGCGGGCATATTGACACTGCATCGTGTGTGGGTAGAGGGAGTGACGCCCGATCAAACTTCTAATCAAGGAACTAAAGATGAATCAAATAATAGTAATGTAATTACAATTGGTGGTACACCATTAGGAGGAAATGTAGCTGCAGTTGCTAATGTTGGTAGAGCGTTGGTTGGTAGTGCAGCAGGTGTTGTAGGTATGGGAATGGAAATTGCGGCTGGTTCTGTTAAAAAAAACCCCGGCACTCTAGATATGATTACCAGTTATGAAGATGTTGCTGAATGGCAACTAATTCGCGACGCTACTTGGGCTGAAGTGAAAAATGTCATCGAAGCTCCAAAACCATGCAATACTGAAAATGAAATGGCTAAAAGAGAGAATGATAAAAAAAAATGGCTTGCTAATGCAGAAATTGTAACGTATACCAGTTCAAAAGTATCATTACCTCCGCCTTTGTGGGCAACATTACAATTTACATTTCAGACGTTTTTGCCTGGTTATAAAGATGCTATAAATAAAGGAGAAGTACCTCGTTCAAAAAAGGTAGAAATACGAAGAGACATTGTAGAAAGAATAGAAACCAGTGATGAATCAGATGGAATAAATGGATTGATGAATAACGAAAAAGGCATTCATAGAAATGATAGTAGAACAGGTAAAGCGGTTCTTATTCCAGCTGGTAAAGCCATTGGTAAAGGTACTGGAGACATTTCAGCAAATCTATCAACAGCAATGTGTACATCACTTTCGTCTAGTCCAACACTTACAACTGTTAACATTAAGTCCAGAGAACGCATGTCAAATGGCATCTCTAATGGACACACAGGTTCAAAGATTGTAGATGATACTTGTAAGTTTATACAATTATATTTTGTTTATATTATTTATTCATTTGTTTAAATTCATTTAAAATATTTATATAATATATATTTAATCAACTTTCAGTAACAACACCCTTATCCTTTGAGGATGCACACCATATCCATATTGCAAATAATATTCCTACCATGACATCAACAAAATTCACAGCATTGAATAATAAAAGCAATGTTTTATCAGAATTTTCAAATAATACAACATTTGTTCGGTACTCACACTCATCTGATACACAATCGACATCATCATCATCCGAAACCACATATAGTGATAACGCTGAAAAATTGGATTATAGAGATAATAATATAGACGAAAATGAAGGAAATTTTTTCTTTTCGCCTGATGGAGATAATGAAGTAGAATTGCCTACTGATAGCATTATATTACCTCGTAATAGGTAACCATTGTCAAGGACTTGTGTAACAACGACAAAGTGGAATAATTTAAGACAATTGACAATTGATTTTGATAATTTTTGAGTTTAGTCTATAGTATATATACCTATATATACTTTTCCTGTATAGTTTTTTTTATTTAATTTTTTAAGGCCTTACAAAGTTAATTGTTTCCATAACATGTAAAATGAAACACCGGCGGATTTTTAACTATTAAATCATAAAAATATGTGTTTTTTTTTTTTTTTTTTTTTTTTTATCTAGAAGAATATAAAAACCCATTTAGAAGCTTTAGAAACTTTTATAAATTTTTCGAAAAAATCTGGCAGGATTATACGAAAATTAATTTTGCATAGGCCTAATTAGGACACTGCTCTGTAAAAATAATTTATTTAATATTAAGCTACAATTTTTTTTTTTTTTTTTTAGGTTATTGTTGTATAACTTGATAATTTATGATATTTTAAAATTTGATCTCAAATAAATACAATATAAAAAAAATTATAAAAAATATATACTGTAATAAGGATAATGAGTAAATTTAAACTATAATTAAAAACTGATTTATACATATAAATTTTTTCGGGTAATATTTTTTTGAGAACATCAAATTATTTTACATATTACGATAAATGTCCAGTTAAAAAAAAAAATAAAAATAAAATAAAATAAATACAAGAAAAACGACAATTTACTAGTTAATTACTGTTATATTAGTGCTGATCTAAACATCTAAATTATATATCTTTTTTTTTATAGTCTTCAACGAAAAATAAATATTTAAGCGACATTAAGGAGCATTGCGGCGAATTAATGTGATATCCCAAAATCTGAAAAATTTGACATCTAATATGTAATATTGATTTTTGAGTGTGCGTCAGATAGTGGGAAAGATGGGTTAGACGAATTATCAGAGTCCAAAACTTTTTTCGGGGTTTAGAATTTGATTTGGAGACCGAATTTTAGTTTAATTTCACAATTCGCCGTGATGAATCAATGCTATTAGTATAATTCAAGTTCGAGCTATAAGAACATGAAGAGTTAACAATAATATAAAATAATATAATTTAATAGAACTAAAATGTAAGATAATAAATTGGCAAAAAAGGATACAAATAGAAAGGACGATTTTCTTGGATCACGAAAATTTAGACCGTTTAAGTTGTATAAGGTCAGATTTTCATTATCTAAAAATGTGCATATTTCTTCAATTGTCTAAATAAATAAAAAAAATATTAATATATAAACAAACTTTTATTATAATCATACGAACATTCTCTAATTAATCTTACTTTATCATAATGTGAACGCATACATAGAGTTGATAAGTATATTGTTACACATGCTAAACAATTGTCAAAACAATTATACTTTGGATTAAAAGCTTTTGACAAAAGTTCATTCAACCTATTAATTGTTTGTTGAAATTGTCTTGGATTTATCTGTAAAATTAAAAGAAATATAAATATATATATATAAACAAAACTTATAATCAATTTATAACGAAGATAACATTTAAATCATGATTATTAATAAAAATTACCCGTCCATCAATTTCTAATGGAAAAGCAGATTGAAATTGACACATCTCTCCACGAGTATAATCTCTTTCTATTCGAATAATTTGCTTTGGCGTTACTAAATTAGAAGAACTCTTATTAGAAGATAAAACCTCTAAAGGTATGGGCTTTCCAGAAGGACCAGAACTCTCTTTATCAGCTATTACTCCGTCGTCAGAGATCGCAGAAAGGTGCTTTTCAATATCAGTATCTGAGTTATGAGAGGTTTGTAAATCTGAAGCTATATTATTTTCATTTTTAAAAAACATTTTATTTGGTTTATACGGATTTGAAGTAGAGTCAGTTCCCTTAACAACTTCTTTTTCTTTTACATTCTCCGGTTCGTTTTTATGTGAAACTCCCTCCTCTTCTGCAACATTTCCCTGACTATCTTTCTGGCCAACCGTGTTGTCCATTAAAGGGAAAAAAAACTGACCGAATTTGTCAGTTCATAATGAGAATCCGTAAAGTTAGTTGATATAACTAATATTAGAAAAATAAAAAAAAAAAAACCAACCCGAATATCTGAAGCCGTTCACAAATATGACACAAATGCAGGGTAAACGTCACATCTTTGAAAAAACCCCAAAAATAAAAAAAAAAAAATTAATTGAATATCGTGTAACTCACTCGATTTGAACCGCCGATAATGTTTTTCTACTCCGAATTACCAAATTTGTACAAACTTAAATTACAGCAATTAATATTAATCTTGAATTATCAAGAGAAATTAGCAGTTAAAGCCAGTTCTAAATCTTGTTTGATCAGGTATCGAATTATTAAAAAATTCTACTTTGCGTATCTTTTTACTATCTTTTTTAATCGATTTACCAAACATCAAAAAAATTATATACAGTAGTAATTTTTTTAATCGATTTACCTAACATCAAAAAAATTATATACAGTAGTAATTTTTTATTTGATTTAATATTCACGTGAAAAAGACGCTATGCCAATTACTAACTACTTATATATTTTTCTATTCACTTAATCACTTTCCATATGTGAATTCTAAAAATAGCGAAGTTTAAAACGTTTATAGTTATTATTAGTAATAGTAATAGGTAAAAACTCCTTAATACATCAACAATGACGTATAAAATTCGCCTTTGACAAAATTAGCGAATTAGCGTTAGAATATATAAGGTTAACTTTTTGTTCACTGATTGGTTGTATTTTAAACCACTCTCGACATGTGAAATAAATGCAACGTTATTATATGGGATCTTTGCTAGGATAATCTTCCGAGACCATGTAGATTTGATGAAATTTGCCAGCTATCAATTCAAATAAATTTTTTTTTATTCTGTGGAAATTAATGAACTCTACGAAATAAAAAAAAAACTTTGTTTAAATTTGACTATTAGGTCGATAGCTGATAAATTTGACTTTTATTCATAAAGTCTACATACCGGTAACTCGGAGGGTCATTTTTCAAGCAAAAATCCTATTCTTATATAAGAGTTGACCTCATTCATTACTTATTCTCTTAATTAATTACGATAATATTTTCTTAATATCAATTACCCTACAGTACAGTGCCCGACAAAAGTTTTTCCGCGCCTGTAATCTTTAATATAACAAGGTTTATTATTTTGGAATTCTATATTTAAAACTGTAACACAAAAAAAGAATTTAATTTAATCAAGAAATTAAGGTTTGAATTTTTTAATACCTAAAATTTTTTTTTGCATTATGTAAGTTATGTCGGAGTTCTAAAAGTAACTTTCAAAATTTATTAAGTTGAATTTTTTGGATGATCTTTTCTATTTTGGTTAAAATCAGATCTGTTGGTAAAACTACCATATTGCAGTATTGGGATTTGGGATTTGGGATTAGGATTTGGGATGAATTTTATTAGGTTTGGGTTTGGGATTTGGATAATTTTATTATGTTTGGGTTTGGGATTTTAAAAATTTTAGTTTTGCCAACAAGTATATATGTGTACGTACGTACGTAGTGATTGTAAAAATACAAAAATCCTTATAGCAACCAGATTCGTTTTATTTAAAGCTATAAAGCTCTATTGTATTGAGTTACAGGTGCGGATACTTTTTTTCAAGCACTGTATTGACACAAAAAAGAAATTTCATTCTGTTAAATTCTAGATATTAGTTTAAAAGTTTGCTATATAAAATTATGTTTTTTAAGAACCATGATTATACAGTACTGAATCCAATAAAATTTTATTATCTCCAGAATTTGTTATATAATCAGTTATAAAGAGATTAGTCTGATCTAAATTAATAAACCACAACTCTTTAAGACTAGTCCGAAACCGATCTACTTTTAATCAGGGCAACATAAAATATACGCTTTTTCATAAAAGAATCAACGAAATTTTTAAAAATTATTATCGTTATACTTTTTTAAATCTTTGGATTTTTTTATCTATAAATAGTTATAAATAGTTCTCATTTTAATACTTTCTGAAAAAATGAAATTAAACTCATATTTTCCGCATGAAAATACATTTTAAAAATTCATATTTAATGAAAAAAATAATAATTTACAAAAGAATACAAAATATGTGTATACATAATTTTCTAAACAAAGCTATCATTTCACAAATTGATTTTATTTTATATTTTGATTTGTGAATTTAAAATGTGTAACTTATGGTAGTATACATGAAAACAAAATATAGTTTATATAAATGAAATATTAAATGACTTGTGACCACCCATATATATCTATCAAAATTCCCATTGCATGAAATGTTGCCCATTGCTTTTGAAACAATCCTTTAAGATTAAAGTTATTGAAGTTTATTAGCTCGATATTATTAAAATGAACGATCAAACCAAATTTATACATACAGTTATTAATAAATATGTAAAATAGAATGAATTGTTTTAGTAAATTGCATGTGTTTCTCCTAGCCACTCCCAAGTATAAGTATTACGCCCCCTATATTCAAGACGACGTGTTCGGACCATAGGATTGCCTTGAATACATTTCTCAACACGTTTCCATAGCTCGATACGCTTAAAATCATTTTTGATATGAGGCATAACCGATTCTTGCCATTGGGCTGAGATCATAGTTCGTTCTTGCCTCATTGCATTTAAAACAATGTCAGCAGCTTTATTTACTTGTTCGTTTTCCCATATCTTTTCTCTAACTTTGTAGACTATGCCACCCAAAGCTGCGCAAATCAGGATTGTTCCTAAACGTAGCGATAATTGAATTACAAAATAAAAATAAATAAAAAAATAAAAAATAAAAAATAAAATAAAAAATAAAAAATAAAAAAGGTAAAAATAAAAGTACGTACCAATAGCAAACATTAAATTCTCTTTAATCCAGGCTATACCAAAAAGTTTAATTCTACAAAAAAGTGGAAGACTCGGCTTTTTCGCAATAACATATGTTATAAGTTTATTATAACCCCTAAAAAAAATATATATATATATATTGCAAAATCAACAAAACCAATAATTCGTATCACGCTCAATAATGTTCGAGCTTGAAAAAAAAAAAAACTCACTCTCTTTCATCAACTACTTCAAGACTATCGTCCGATCTCAAAAAGTCTTTCAATGCAATTTGTGTAAGTTTTTCAAAATTCTCGTCCGTATCCTGGAATGGCTATTATTAAAAGAAAAAAAATTAATCTTGCTCTATTGTTATAAACATTCATTCAAACTGTTTCATGTCCATGACTTATCAGACGATTAATGTACATGCATATCCCAGAATTATTTACTCACTAATTTCTTCTGGCGAAGTATTTGTTGAAGATTCTGAAATAATAAATTTTCTCGGTCTTCATATCCACATATAACCTTTCCAGTTTCTTCGGCAGATATTTTTGTAAGCAGTCTAGTATACTTTTCAATCTTTTGAACACGATCAAAATCAAGTATACATCTGCTGGTGAAAGGTTTGAGCCAATGAATTGATGAAGATGTGAACACGAAACCTTCATCGCACGAGGTGATTTTACCCTCTGAGCAATTGGCTTTAGGTGGACAAGGAGTACAAGAGATCTCAAAAAGGGATTCTATTGTTTTCAATTAATTTATAATAAATATTATATAATATTATAAAATGTTATAAAATGTTATAAATATGATAACCCTTTTAATTAAGGTTATCTCTAGCATTAAGCCTTACTTTCACTATCGGTGCTTTCATCGTCTGTTGTATTCGATGATCCATCACAAAATCCAATTTCCATTTTGAATCGAGCATAAGCGCCAATGATAAAAATTACAAAAAATATTAAAAGTGCTGTTTTCAATCCACGTGGCTTGGTTTGAGATTTTATTAATTCCGGTGACGGTTGACGGTTAATTTGTCGCGTTGGCATGTAATTAGGATTTCTAAATGCGTAAGCCACCGCTTCACGTCGATTAGTAGAATGATCTTCTTTGACGCGCTTTGAAATTGGAAGTTCTGGGTACAGCCGTCCTTTATCATTAGTTTTAGAAGGTGTTATATCTGGTACAATTGATCTAACTGTTATAGCTTTCGAATCTACGTCCGTCAATTCTTCAGATAAGGGCTCAGATTCATTTACAATATCTTTAACTTTGCCCTTGCTGGTTCTTTTTGATGAACGAGAGGACCTAGGAGTGGTCTAAATCACAGAACATAAATAATACGTTGATAAACTTCTTTAAAAGAAAAAAAAAATTCAATTTCGAAAAATCACGTAAATATTCATACTTGTGGAGCCTCAGACGAAGCAACTGAGCTTTTCCGCGTTTTTTTAGGCTTTCTTTCTGCAGCTTTTGCAAGCTCTGCTTCAGTTCTGGTACGATAATTCTTCAGCTCTTCTTCTTTTGTTCGTAACGACGGTACAAGCGGTAGAATATGTTTATTAAACAATTCTACAAGCTCCGCTTTTTTTTCACTACCGGTATAATGTACACTATGCTCTCCTAGTATTTCGCGTAATCGAGCCATTGTAACTTTTTGGGGCAAAAATCCTGGATCCATATAATAATCTTTATACGGATCCATTGTGAGATATTTGAAAACGCTATTTCTTTTGTTTACCAAAACAAAACAATTCAGAGGTGTTTATTTGTTAAAAAGCTCTGTCAAAACAAGTAGTTATTAATTACATACTCAAAGATAATTATTTCACACCTTAATAGAATTTAAAAGAAGAGCTTTTTTGGTAAAGATCGAGAAAGAAAAACAATTGTTTTTTTAAAAAACCTAAAAATTTTGAAATTATGTATTTAACCGAAATAAATGTACTACATAAATATTACAAAACTCGTAAAAAAATACGTCAGATACTTAACTAAAAAATACGTCAGGTAACAAACAGGTGACTTAATCATTTTTCAAATTTTTCGGAGCAGATAAATGCAACACTCCGGACGTTCACGTGTATATAAATCCGCTATCGTTTTCTTATCGTTACCTTATCCTGCAAAGCATAGAAAACTTAGAACACAGCTCTCCTGTTTTACAAAGGGCACCTGTGAAGCTTTACCTAACATGAATAATAATTCTTTATTGTCCTTGACTTCAGAAATTTTGGCTGAAATATGTGAAAATCTTTCGCCTAAAGATCTTTATACTTTAACTATAGTCTGTAAAAAACTTCGACATTTTTTATGGGCTACTTCTGGTTTTACTCAACAAATCTGGCGTAAGTCTAGAGTATTAATGTACTCACAAGATTCGATATCACCACCTACAGGAATGTGTGAACAGCAATATATTTGGTTAAAAGAACTGGGTAACTTATGCCACGTGTGTAGAACTCAAGTAGATAAATCTGATAGACATTTATTTTGGGAATTCAAAAGATTATGTTGCAAACCCTGTTTGTCAAACAAAACCACAAGGTAATGATAACATTAACATTAATCTTTGTTATCTTTTATTAAAATTTTCTAACATTATATTGTTCTACAAGCTTTGAGGACCTTTTACAAAAAAATATTCCCGAAAGATTACTTTCTTGCCTTCCCTGTGTTGATATTGACAACATAGATAATCCTTCGAGGGAAATTTTTGAAGCCTTTCTTGTAACTTTACCTGGAAGTCGGGGTCAAAATCCCCATTATTGGACATCCGATGTTTACGAAGCTTATCGTGAATTTAATGCGTTGAATGGTAATGAGAGAGAAGAATGGGTTAAGAAAAAAAGAGCAGAGGTCGAAGAACTTGATCGTGTTATCAGTGAAATTGAAGACAAGAGAAGGACGGAGCTTATTACAAGCTTGATGAGGTATACATTGTCAACGGTCCAAATGACTCAAGCAAACTAACGGACTTGAACAATGCTAGCCTCCTTGATTATATTTCATTTAATAGTCAAATCACATTTTTTGGGAAATACTGTAGTTATATCATTTTCTGGTAGAACTTGCGGCATAACCGGATAGTTAATTTATAATTACCAATGTTAACGCAATGTTTTAATTTAAATAATAGTTATAACCATGATGCGGTAAGAGCAGGGACGATGATTTTCTGCATTTCACGGAATGCCGCAGAATTCAAGGAATTAGGTTGTAAACACGGAATGTATTAAGAATAGCACGGAGTTGCCGCAGAAAGTAGGGATTTGTAAATTATTTAGTTTTTTTTATATGTACAAGGTTCTAAAAATATAACCTCCGAAAAGTTCCGATGTAGAAAATTTAATATCCGAAATAATCGAATTTTATTATTAATAAAATTTTTTTCTTTGAGAAAAAAAAATCTTTTTTTTGAAAAAAAAAATTTTTTTTTTTGAAAAAAAATTTTTTTCAATAAAAAAAATATCGCAGAAACCACGCAGAACCTATAGAAATCCACGGAAACTGTGCAGAATTGGTATTTTAGCACGGACGGAATTGACCCAATAGCACCACAGAAAATCATCGTCTCTGGGTAAGAGCATGTCGTGAGATATGGGAATTGAACCGATCTTTAACAAGTCAAGTTGCAAATCTTTTATCACGTTGCTTCATACAAAAATGAAGATACGAGCTTAAGGAGTATGTCACGTAGCGCATATTCATTATGGGGGGGTTTATTTTTTATTTTTTGAGATGTTTCACAATGTCCCCAATGAATTGAAGATTACTATCTTCATATAGATTGATAAAATTCCAAATGATAATATGGTGCAAGAAGCCTATACTAGACAATAAAATAGTATAACTTTAAAATGCATCAACTTTTTGTAGAGACAATATTTTTAAAAGATATTTGGCAAATTTGTAGAGCATATCATAATGAACAAAGTTACCGGTCAGATTTTTAAAATGTTGCCTTTATAAAAAGTTATAGCACTTTAAAGTTAGTTAAAATTGAAACACATAGTAATTATATATAAAACAATAGTAATCTTTAAAACGCATCAACTTTTTATAGAGAAGGTTTTTCAAAAAAATATTTGGCAAACTTATAGAACTAATATTGCTCTACAAAGTTACCGGTCAGTTTTTTAAAAAACCTCTTGTACAAAAAATTATAGTAATTTAAAAATTGAAACATGTTGAGTATAGGCTTCTTGCACCATAGAACTTAAAAATACATTTTGACTTAGTCACGTTTCAAATGCATTATTTGGTACATAAAGGAAATGATCTTGTTTTAATAGAATTGATATATTTTATTTACTTTCGGACTCTCCATCTGATCGTTTTTTTGCATCGGCTATTTGGCGTTGCCTAATCTCCAATGTTCGTCGTTTATTAAAATAATCTACCTTTAAATTTTAAATTGAAAAATTGATATAGCCATATTGAATCGAAATTTTTTAATCCGTAAATTTATTTTGATAAACAAAAGACTTACCCAACTTGTCATACAAGCATTTTCGTAGGCGCTTTTTTTCTTCCAACATTCACTTTTTTTAACTAAAGCTTTTATTAATTCATCAGTATCTACCTTTGCAGGGTCAAATACCGAGAGTGTTTCGAGACATGAAAAATATTCATCTCGTAATTTCCAGCATGTTTCTCGTTGTTCACGTAATGGTGGTTTTCCAGCTAATGTTTCTGATTTGGTCATTATAAAAAAAATAAATGTCGCAGCTGATGCTGAAAACCTGATGCTGAATTTTGGGGTCTCGATTTGGAATATAAGCCCTGCTAAAATCCACACATACTCTTTAAATATCAAATCAACCCCCAAACCCTACCCTAACCCTATAAAAAACACCCCAAAAAATTTTAAAATTTCATATCAAAATTTCACGCAGATTTACCGATATACAGATATGATAAATAAGCTTAATTGAAACGATTTTCATTGCAGCATTTTGTTAATAATCAAACATTTTATTTATATTATTTAAAACAAAAACAAATTAATTACAAGTTTTATTAAATATATTATATATTATACATATATAAATACGATGTATCATGAAAATTTTGGAATACAGATTGCCGATCATCAACATCTAAAAATTTGTATATAGATTCCCGAATTACCTTTTTTTTTAAATGATAAAAAATTTTATTGGAAACTATAGAATTCTATTAATAAAAATTCAAAGATGTAATTTGGTTCATTATAGATTTTATTCTTCTGTTAAAGGTATCAATTAAAGTATAATTATTTTTTTTTATTATTTATTTCGTTTTAATTTCTAATTTATTAAACATAAATAATTATAGATTATTCAATTTCAAAAATAAGGAATATCGGAATCATTGCTCATATAGATGCTGGTATGCTAATTTTTCATTAAAATAAATCATGGTTTTAATTTTAAGGTTCATTTAATAATAACATCTTTTAATTTACTTTATAGGTAAGACAACTACTACAGAGCGAATGCTATATTATTCTGGGTATACAAGAAGAATTGGAGGTATTAGATCAGTATAATATATTTATCTAAATAATGTTATAATTTATTTTTAAACAATTTTATAATTATTTAAACTTCGCCTTTTAATTCTTTTATTTCTTTGATTTATTTCTTTGATTTATTTCTTTGATTTATCTACCATCTCCAAGATGTTGATGATGGAACTACTGTAATGGATTATTTGAAACAAGAACGCGAAAGAGGCATTACCATAACATCAGCAACAATAACATTTGCTTGGCGTAATTATCGTATAAATCTAATAGATACTCCAGGTCATGTAGATTTTACTATAGAAGTAGAACGTAGTATACGCATTCTTGATGGTGCTGTAACAATTTTGGATGCTGTTTCTGGTGTTGAAGCACAAACTCAAACTGTTTGGGCACAGGCAAATCGTTATAATGTTCCTAGAATTGCTTATGTTAATAAAATGGATAGAGTTGGTGCTAGATTTGGTAGAACCATTAGAGAAATGAAATATAAATTGGGAACAACTCCTTTGGTTTGTCAAATTCCTGTTATACAAAAAGATAATAGAGGAAATGGCTTGTTTTGTGGTATTGTTGATCTGTTAGATATGCAAGTATTGAATTGGAATAAAGACCCTAAAGGTTCTGTTGTAAATAAGACACCATTAACTGATAAATATCCTATTATGGGATTATATGACGAAGCAATAAAAGGTCGTTCAAGCTTAATAGAAGCTTTATCAGAAATGGATGATAATATGTTAGATTTATTTTTATCTGCAGAAGATCATATGAAAATTTCTGTAGAAGATGCAAAGCAGGCATTACGTAGAGTAACGCTGAATGGAAAAGCTGTACCAGTTTTTTGTGGTGCATCTTTTCGTAACATTGGTGTACAGCCTTTGATGGATGCTATAATTGATTATCTTCCTTCCCCGTTGGATCGTTCTGTTCCAATTGCAAGTTTATCCGATGATGAATCTGTTGAAATTCTTCCAAAAGAAACTGAAAAATTATGTGCACTTGCGTTTAAGGTTATATATGACAATAAGCGTGGTCCAATAGTTTTTGTAAGAGTATATTCAGGTAAGAAAGTATAATAAAGTATAAGTTTATAATTTTGACCTACTTAAACCTATTGACTTATCAAATATTTATTGTATATTTATGTAGGTAAATTAGATAATCATATGACATTATATAATACAAATATTCATCATAAAGAACGCGTAAACAAGTTATTACAAATGTATGCAAATGATGCAGAAGAAATTTCATCAATTACAGCAGGTAATATCGGTGTAATAATTGGTCTTAAGGAAACAAGAACAGGAGATACATTAATTCAATTTAATGACTCTAGAAAAAGTCTTCGATTGAAAAACATTGATATCCCTGCACCTGTATTTTTTCATGTAGTAGAGGCTGCTGGAATTTCTGAAGAAAAACCTCTAGAAGAAGCTCTTAAAAATATATTAAGAGAAGATCCTTCTCTTCATGTACATGTTGATAAGGATTCCGGTCAAACATTGATAAGTGGTATGGGTGAACTTCATTTAGAGATTGTTAAAGATCGTTTATTAAATGATTTTAAAGTCAAAGCAAAGTTAGGAAAAATGCGAATATCATATAGGGAAACTGTAATTGATGATAAAATAGATCATACTTATTTATATGAACGCGAAATTATGGGAAAAAGGTTAAAGGCCCAAATTTCTTTGACTATTACTCCAATTCACGAAAATGATCAAGGATCATTTAATGAGGGTGGAAATAGAATTATTTTAAATCTTACAAAAAAAACAATTATATCAGATGAACTAGATCAGTCAATAAATAATCAAGAAACGAATGAATTAATAAAATTATCAATTGAGGAAATTTCCAATGCTGTTTATACTGGAATGATATCTAGTTTATATCGAGGACCGATACTTGGTTTTCCCATAACAAGACTTTCGATAAATGTTCATTCATTACGTTTATTTGGTGCAGAATCAACTAAAACTGCTATTAGCACGTGTGCTTCACAAGCTTTGACTGATGCACTAAAAGATAGAAATCTTGTACTACTTGAACCTTTAATGAATGTAAACATTGATGTACCAGAAGAATATTTAGGTGTTGTGCTTGGAGATTTAACCGGAACGCGTCGCGGAAATGTTTTGGGACTTGAAACATCTGGAAATTTATTCGATAATCTTGATAATAATATCAAAATATATATTCCACCAGATCCTATATTCTTTTCGTCTAATAATAACGATAAAATTATTAACCCAAAGAAAGTCATACACGCACATGTTCCATTATCTACCATGCTGGGATACTCTTCTTCGTTAAGATCATTGACAGGTGGAACCGCATCTTTCGATATGAGGTTATCTTCTTTTGGAATTATGAGTGATGATCGAGCAAAAGCTGTTATTCGTGAGATGCAAGGTGGCTTCTGATAGGATTTATATTTCATATCATGATTGATTCTATCTTAAGATCTGCTAATACAGATGAAATTCGTCTAACGAACCAGAGGGACATAACTGATAATAGTAGTTTGGGTACGAGGGCATCTGTGTCTACAAAGTGATTGTCGGTGAAATAATACGGATCCAAAGAGGGCATAAACATAGGAATGTGCATAAAAGCTAGAAGCTTGATAAATAACGGTAATTGCTCGTCGTAAAGAAACTTAAAAAAAATATCATATAAACGCAGATCATTGTCGAAACTTCAGAACATTTTATATCGTAGGAAATTTTAAAAATTTTGTTTTTATTTATTTTTATTATATAAGCTTGAAAATATTTTATAAAGTTATTTTTCGGTAGTACAATAAAACATGAATTTCTGTGGTGACAAAATCAAAATTATGTGGTACCAAATTTCAAATTATGCGATGTAATGTGAAAACATATTTACGTATACCTGGCCAAATTATATGCAATTCTGTAGTATACGTGGCGGTTTTTTTTTTGAAAAATTATCACCTTGCTCATAATTTGAGTTCATTCAAATTCTACGTCGGGAGATATCAGATTTGTTAAATTTCATCAGCTGCCAAATTATATGATAAATTGTGGTATTCTGCGATATACTTATATTATGTGATATAAGCATATGGTGTTATGTGAAACACATAAAATCACTGTCCCTGCATTCAGATCATCAGATGGCCCGAGTGATGATAATTCTGATGCAGGCGTATACACAAAATTTTTTAAGTTTGAAAATTAGTTG
The DNA here is from genome assembly GCA_003550325.1 of Gigaspora rosea. Taxonomy (NCBI): domain Eukaryota; kingdom Fungi; phylum Glomeromycota; class Glomeromycetes; order Diversisporales; family Gigasporaceae; genus Gigaspora; species Gigaspora rosea. Next base: position 92,247 of record QKWP01001389.1, read on the forward strand.
AATTCAGAAAATAGTCAAGCATCAATTGGCCCTGGGACCAGAATCTTCCTGTTGTACAATGATTGACTAATACTGTAATAAATGGATTGCAATATAAAACTATTTTTAGATCAACCATATTTAATGTACCGTATAGCCTCGGACGCTCATGGGCGCTATTTCGAAAGTCAAAACCCCCTAAAATAGCATTTGTTTTGTCTCTCATATGTGATACAATTCACGATGAAAATACATATGGGTCTTTCTCCCGCTTCTCGAGCAGCTTACGCATCGTACAGTCCTTGTACTTTTATATACTTATTTAAACTTGCTTTGCTTGACTGTCGTCCCGACAGGCCATGCAAAGTCATCTGTATAATAGCTGTCGTCCCGACAGGCTATAAGCTCATGCCTCGGCCCTACCCCTGTATGACTGTCGTCCGACAGGTCATAGAGAAACTTCAGGGATTGCAAGGGGTAGGGGGCGGGTCGATATAACCAGAACGAAATTCGGGTTCGCAGAAGAACAAGGTTACGTTTCCTTCATACCTTGTCGTTAATAATATATACTTTGCACAAATTACCTCATATTTACCTAACTATACTCTTAATTTTCCCATTACCTCATCGCTTACCACAATACCTCATATTTACTCTATTCCAATTTATCAAAACGACCAAACAATATTCCTGGATCGGCATATCACATGCTCGATCCGGACTGATTTGAGACAAAACTGCCTCGATACTTCATCGAGCAGTTTTTATACTTGCTTTGCTTGACTGTCGTCCCGACAGGCCATGCAAAGTCATCTGTATAATAGCTGTCATCTCGACAGGCCATAAGCTCATGCCTCGGTCTATCTCTGCATGACTGTCGTCCGACAGGTCATAGAGAAAACTCGAGCATTGATAGGGTAGGGGGGGTGGGTCGATATAACCGAATGAAATTCGGGTTCGCAGAAGAAACAAGGTTACGTTTCCTATATACCTTGTCGTTACCAATATATACTTTTCGCAAATTACCTCATACTTACCTAGCCATACTCTAATTTTCCCATTACTTCATCGTTACGACATTACCTCATATTACTCTATTCCGGTTTTATCAAAACGATTAACTGGATCGGCATGTCACATGCTCGAACCGAACTGATTCGAGACAAAAACTGCCTCGATACTTCGTATCGAGCAGTTTTATGTGATCTCGAATTAGCGCCCATGGGCGTTCCGAATTAACGCGCAAGTGGGCGTTATTACTGCGTTATTCCGCGCTATACGGCATTAATATTATTATTACATGGGGTCAAAATCAATTACGACTTTTTCCATCGAGTTAATTCGGACAAAAAGGATCAAAATACCGGGTCATGTTATATGTAAACCCTTTTTATTGAATCAATAAAGCTATGACCCGGTATTTTGGTCCGTTTTTGTCCGAATTAACTCGATCGGGAAATGTCGTAACTTATTTTCCATAAGTTGAACCAATTAAAACCTGATTTGTCGAAAAATAAAACCGGCTCCCCTACCAATAGGGTGGGTGACAAGTTGGCAATCTCTTGCCATTTTGCAAGACAACAGTAGCAAGACATGGCAAGCAAGAAAAATGACTTGGCAAGATGGCAAGATTATATATACTATATATACATATTAGTATTATAAGCTACATAACTTTAGTTAACTATATAGCTATTAGCTAAAAAATTTTAACTAATTTAACCCCTGATTTATTATTTTATTTTTATAATAGTTTTTATATAAATCAATTATTCTTTAAAGATTGGGGTTAGGATAAAGGCTGTATTAAGTTAAAGTATGGATTATTTATATACAAAATTAGATGTTAAAAACTTCTACTTAATAGCCGCGACCTGACTGGTAAATTGTAGAATGGTTAATATCACCAGGGGGGCAGTTAGCAACACTATATAAAAAAATATAAATTTTAGCCAATTGCCAAAAGTTTATTTTTAAGAAATTGTAATTTTTTTTAAAAAAAACCCTTTACAATCTAATGATTTTAGGGGGTTGATTTGTTGCGCAGAATTTTTGGGGTAGTTGACAATGATTGGCTGACACGTGTCGCGAAGCAGCACGTGTCAGACGTAAGCACATATTTATATATATACAAGAGTTTAATTTATTAGCCTTGTAAAAACCCAATTGTATAATGTTTTTTATTTTATTATTTTGTCAGAGCCATTAACTCTAATTATAAACTACTTATTTATATTTAATATCAGCAATTATTACTTGCCTGATATTTATAGTTTCTTTTTATTCAATCCGAAATATTATTAACCAACAATCCTAATACCTGCTCATAAATAAAAAACATTATCCCACTTTGCATCGCAGTCCAAGCAACCCTGGGTCCAATTCCAATAAAAAGTCCTTTGATTCCAAGATTTTTATAATTCCATATAATTCCTTCCCATACACCAGTATAATACTTTACTACATTTGGAGGAGGTACAGGAGTTGTTTGCTTAGTTGAAACAGCTTTTTTTACTTTAACTTGTTTTTGAACTTGAGTTTGTAGTATCGTTTTCATAACATCTAACGGAGTTGTTAAAGCTCCTGCCAGACCTCCCGCCAATGCGCCTGTCGCAATTTCCGATTTAAGGCTTAATTGACTATCTTGATTAATAGTATTGGCATAGAATGTTGCCCATAATTTAAATTTTTCTATGTAATTAATAAATATTTTTAATTAACTAAGTTTTTAATGCATTTATAATGAATTCAAAGATTACTAATGTACCGTAAAAAGCAAATTGTAATGCCGAAAAAGGCACGTCACGTAATAAGGTTGCTTTGTATCCATGATAAAATGCACTAGGACCTTCGTATTTATATAACTATAAGAAAATTTTAAATTGCAGCTTTTCGAGAAATATAAAGCGTTTTTTATGCAAAAGTAAAACAAACCATTTGTGCAGCATGCCAAGTATTTTTATAATTATATCCACTAAAAAAATGTGGGTTATTGTATCGACCTTGCAGCTGCAGTCGAGTTTTCAGAACCTGTGTTTAGTCAAAAAAATGTTAATAAATTTCGACCGCACTTACGTATTAATAACGAATTTCCTACCTCTGAAGGAACGTATACAGTAGATGCCATTACATCACCCACGGAACCTATTTAAATAACACAAGTTCATTAAATAATTAAATAAATAGATAGATAAATAATTTTTATTTTACCTTTTTGAGGGAGAGGAAAAAAGTTTAATACGCATAAGAACAAATTATTCACTATGCATATAGAAATATGTACTTTTTTCCAGATTCCTTACCAGCCGTCAAATGCGCAACAGTGTCTGGTATTCCTATTGCAGTTAATTTACGCTTTGTAAGCTCATATATTCCAAAATATATTGTTGTTGCCGGCACTAATTTCATAATAAACATCACGATATTAATTATAAAAATTATAAAGTTTTCACCTTTAATGATTAGCTTACTAGTACGTGCATATAGACAATTACATTACCGGAACCCAAAATGGCAGGGGTCACTCCACTATATAATCCACGCGTAATTCCCTCTTGTTTGAATATTGTAATATAAGCATGCAACATATTTTGATATTTTAGAGGTCTAATTGGTTTTTGACCTTGTAATCTGGTTTTTACAGTATCTATACTATAAATAAAAGTTGTAATTACCAAATCATCTGAATGCATGCATAGTTCTAACGATTTTTCATTAATGATTTTGGAATTAAATTAATTACCTGTGCATTAAAAAATCGGCAGTCGAACCACCAATACCTCCAGCAAACATTACCTAAAAACGTTGAACGCGTAAATAAAAACAGTATGTGTGTAATATATAACGTAAATAACAAATTATGTTGAAAATGAGACTTACGTGGATAAGTGGAGCTGTATAATCAACATAGCAATCGGGTGATTCAAGTGATTCAACCGTTGGTGGAACTCGATTATGTGATAATACTTGTTGTTTCTTTGGCTTACGAAGTTCAAGGTTTCGTTTTGAAGTATCATGTTTTGATTTTTCTAACATAATATTTTGCTCAAAGACACGCACTACCGTATTTTATAATGAAAGATGTGAACAACCGAGGTATACATATGTATATGTGTGTTCGAAATTTTGATCAGCAAGAATTATCTCCTATTGATTTTGATAATCTTCATAGTTTCATATTTTTGATAATCTTCATATATAGTTTCATAATTTGCTCACGTGAAGTCCCGGTTTATAACATTTGACATATGGGCTCATTTGATGTGATATAAAAACGTGATATATGCAAGGTTACACTAATCTGATGATCATACGTAATGTGTCTTTGTTTTGTCTTATTTATAAAATATACAATGTACAGTATATAAATAGATAATAATAATGAATAATAATTTATTAATCAATTTTATATTAATGGATTGGATTTACCCTTTTGTACGAAATATAGTACATTTTAAAAAATGCATTAAAAATTTAAAAAAATTAATAGCTTAATTTTTTTTATATACAAAAATCTAATAAGTATTCAAAAATAGTTTAGCAGTATTGTTTTTTAAATTAATAATAAAATTTTTATAAAAAAATTTTTTTTATATATTGTATTTTTTGTGATTTCTAATGTACTAGATTTCGTACATTTGTAAAGTCAGTTATAATTATAATTTATTAATATATTTGGCAAATTAAAAGTTTTAATAAATAAAAAATTGTATAGGCTTGTTATAAAAAAAATATTATTATTAGTTATATTATAAAAATTATTACTTATATTATAAGCTTTTTTTGAAAATTTTTACAAATTATTACTTTACATAGTAAGCCATATGAGTTTAGCTAGAGTTTAAAAAATTTTTTGCTAATTAAATTTTCTAAATTCTTAATCAAAATTATAAATATTTATTATCTAATTTCAATTACAAAATTTTTTTTAATCCTAAATTAGTATATCTCAAGTTATATTACTTTAAATTTTAAAAAAATTACATCTAATTTTTATATATAAATTGGATATTTTAGTTATATAGTATTTACTAGCAAAAATTTCAAATTTAGATTACTTCTTATATATTAATCTAATCTTAAATAAAATTTTAAAATTATAACTAACAAACTTATGTTTATAATTTTATTAATAGTTTAAATAAATTTATTTAGTAAAAAAATTTTTTATAATCAAAAATATTTTGTAAAATTACTAGTAAATGTGCTAAAAACTAGGTTAAACTAGCAAATGCGAATTTTAAAAAAAATGTACAAAATTTAAAAAGCTATGTAAAGCTATAAGTTTTTTAAAACAAGTAGCCCATAAGTTAAAATATTATTAAAAAATATTTAATTAAGTAGTTAATTTTAAAAATTAATAGATAATTAAGTTTAATTATGCACTAAATCTAGTACAATGTACTAGATCTAGTACAGGTAAATCCTATCTATTAATATAGCATTTTTATTAATTCATTACAACGTGCAAACAAGTTTTTCGCTATGATGAGCAGGGAGTTTTAGTAATTGCCGGTAGGAATTAATGATATGTAAAATAAAAATTATAGGATGAAGTGATTTGAGTTAAAGGGTATAGTATAGTGTGAAGAGTTGTGACATTTTAGCACAATACGAATTCGACTTGTGCTAATATTTATTTTATTGTTTATTAGTATTTTTATATATGAATGTTTTATTTTTAGATATGTTGCATATTGTTTAAAGTTTTAAAATGGTAAGTAGATGAGTGATATGCAGTAATGTGTAACGTGGTTAATATGTAAGGATATGAGATTGTGTATCATGTGGATAAGTATTCGGTAAGCGATATTTTTAATTTTTTACAATGTCAGATAAGAAGAAGGGGATATTGAATTATTAGGGTTAGTTATTTGATAATATGGAGGATAATCCTTTTCTATTTATTTCGGCGAGTCTAGCATATTCTAATGCTACATTTCTATCAGTTTTTATTGAGTCAAAATTGAAAGAGAGGATGTCGAGAGTATCCCAAGAGGTGGCCCTACTCATGGCAACATAGGCTTGACCAGGGGCAAATATGCCTTCATCTACACTTATTGTGGTGTGAGATAAAGTAAGACCTTGAGTTTTATGGATAGTTAATGCGAAAGCATTTTGAATGGGGAATTGTCTTCTTGATGCAGGACTACCGTTTATGTTAAAGTAGGAAGTTTCTTTTTGTATTGTTATATTGGTAAGGCTGGATGTTGTTGGAAAGGTAATTTGAACGTTTTCGGTGTCGATTAATTTGGTTATGATGCCAACTGTTCCGTTGCAAATGTCATGTTCGAATAGTTTATTATTTAAGTACATGACTCGTGCTCCTTCTTGTAGAGTAATTTTCTCTGGTAAGTTAGTGTGGCAATTAAAATGAAGAGAATATTGCTGGTTGTAGGAGAGTGTAGCGTAGTTTAAAGTGTTGATCGAGTGTGAAACTATCGGTCCAATGCTTTCACAGTCTATTGGGAGGTTTTTACAAAGGAATTCATTTATCGAGGTTGATGATTGGCGTAATCCGACTAGGTAGGTTGAATTAATAGAGTTTTGGGTTATAGAGGAATTGTTTATCTTGTCTTGTATTAATTTTTTTGATGAGGATGTGAGGTGACCGAATCTCAGCTCTTGGAGTATGTTGTAAAACGTAAGGTCATTTTTTTGTCTTTGAGGTTTATGTAAGAAGATGGGAAAAAATTTTTTCCAGACAGGGAAGTTGAATACGAGAAGACTGTCAATCGGAGGTAATTGTGCGAGATCGCTGATGACAAGGGTAGGAATGTTTCCAAATATGGAGTGTCTTCAATTAAAAGGGCCCATTTTTACATATGGAGTGCTCCGTATTAAAAGGTCCCATTTTTACATTTATCTCATTTTGAGATAATTGAGTTTAACCATTTGTTTTGATTTTCGGACTGATTCGGGATTAATTAAATTTCACGATTTTGATTGGTTAAAGAAGGCAGGTGACTATCGGATAATCTCGTGACGTGTTGGCTCTACGCAGCCTCATGTAATTTTTCTTTTTAAATTATCTTGATTTTTTATTATGCAAATCAACTTTTATTAATAATTGAAAAATATCAATTATGTCAAAATTTACATGAATTTAATAAAAACTCATTTTTCAAAAAATTGTAAAAATGGGCCCTTTTAATACGGAGCACTCCATATATTTTATTTTGAGATATTTGAGTTTAATTATTTGTTTTGATTTTCGGACTGATCCGGAATCAATCAAATTTCACGATATTGATTGGTTAAAGACGGCAGGTGACTATCGGGTAAACTCGTGACGTGTTGGTTCTACGCAGCCTCATGTAATTTTTCTTTTTACATTATCTTGATTTTTTATTATGTAATTCGACTTTCATTTATAATTAAAAAAAGTCAATCATGTCAAAATTTATATGAATTTAACGAAAACTCATTTTTCAAAAAAATGTAAAAATGGGCCCTTTTAATTGAAGACACCCCATATGTTTGAGTTATTATGTACTGAAGCGAATAGGTTACTAAGGAATGTAAAATAGGTCATTGGAAACCATGAATATCTCTTCTATTACGATTGCTTGTATTTCTGTAAGTGTTTCTCGTGTGGCAAGGTCGTGAAGGGCAAGGGATGTATAGTGGTTGTCTATGAATCTTATTCTTAGAGCTGAATGGATAGTTTTTCCGCCTATATTTTGAGCAGCTACTCCTGTTGATGCTATTAATAGGTAGTTTATACGTTTTGATTAGAGATGTCATAAGATGAGGTGGAGGAGAAATGATTTTCCGGTTCCAGCAGAGCCAGTTAAAAAGAAATATAGATATTTCCCGATGTTACTTGGTCCCCAAGTGTTGGATAGTAGATCATAGGTTTTGTATTGATCTTCATCAAGAGATAAAGTAGGATTGCAAATGGTAGGAGATGTAGGACGTTGTAATGATGAGTTGATGTAAAATTAATTCGTGGATGTCATGATTTTTTAGGGTGTTTAAAATGTCATCAAGAAGAATTTGGTATGCGGAGGTGATATGAAGTCTGTGAGTTACAGTTGTGTTGTTGATTTTTGCTAATTCGTTTTCATACTGAAGAGGGTATAATGAGCAGAATCTTTCGTGGTAAGTAGGAAACCTTGAAAGAAGATCGTCTTCAGAGTAGCATGGGATTTTCATAATTAGGTGTTGGAAGAAAAAAGGTTCGCTGTCTTCAACTTTATAAAGTGCGAAACGTAGAAGTAGAGGTTTTTTTTCTACGCGAAATATATCTGTTTTCTGGTCACAAGTGCAAAATGATCTTGAGTTTTGCGAAGGAGGGTGGAGACTAATAGTGTAGTTTCGAAAATAATTAGGGTATGTGATGTTTGCAAATTCATCGTTTATTGGACGATCAAAATATTTATCAATAGCGTCGTCCCAATAGGGTTTATCTTCATCAGGATTGTTTTCTAATTCCATGAGTTGGACATGGATTGGTTTGACGGCTCAGGTACGCAAGTTCGAAGGAGCAGATGGAAAATACTGGACGTTGATAGTGGATCTCGTTATAGGATATTGGAGAAGTAATATCATAAGTTCTATGGAGCTGAGTTTTCTTGCTTGTACGTGCTTTTGGTAGTCATCACGAGTATTAATTGAGAAAAGTTCCGAGGGCTCAGGTTTTGTTACATATTTAGTAACATATTTAGCAAAACCGCTGGTTGTTACGTATTGGAAATTTAAATGGCCTTGCCATATGAATAAAGATTCTGGGTTATAAGGAACAATCCAGCGATCTTCTTCTTTTAAACGTCTGTAGAAATAGAAGGTAAAGATTAATATAATTTTTTTTTTAGTTTAGTACTAATTTTGTAAATAAATTAAATATTGATGTTTTATAATTTAAATATTAAATATTGTGAGAAGAGGTTATTTTGGTGAAATTCGCAAATTGGTAATTGTAAAATTAATGGATTGGATTTACCCTTTTGTACGAAATATAGTACATTTTAAAAAATGCATTAAAAATTTAAAAAAATTAATAGCTTAATTTTTTTTATATACAAAAATCTAATAAGTATTCAAAAATAGTTTAGCAGTATTGTTTTTTAAATTAATAATAAAATTTTTATAAAAAAATTTTTTTTATATATTGTATTTTTTGTGATTTCTAATGTACTAGATTTTGTACATTTGTAAAGTCAGTTATAATTATAATTTATTAATATATTTGGCAAATTAAAAGTTTTAATAAATAAAAAATTGTATAGGCTTGTTATAAAAAAAATATTATTATTAGTTATATTATAAAAATTATTACTTATATTATAAGCTTTTTTTGAAAATTTTTACAAATTATTACTTTACATAGTAAGCCATATGAGTTTAGCTAGAGTTTAAAAAATTTTTTGCTAATTAAATTTTCTAAATTCTTAATCAAAATTATAAATATTTATTATCTAATTTCAATTACAAAATTTTTTTTAATCCTAAATTAGTATATCTCAAGTTATATTACTTTAAATTTTAAAAAAATTACATCTAATTTTTATATATAAATTGGATATTTTAGTTATATAGTATTTACTAGCAAAAATTTCAAATTTAGATTACTTTTTATATATTAATCTAATCTTAAATAAAATTTTAAAATTATAACTAACAAACTTATGTTTATAATTTTATTAATAGTTTAAATAAATTTATTTAGTAAAAAAATTTTTTATAATCAAAAATATTTTGTAAAATTACTAGTAAATGTGCTAAAAACTAGGTTAAACTAGCAAATGCGAATTTTAAAAAAAATGTACAAAATTTAAAAAGCTATATAAAGCTATGAGTTTTTTAAAACAAGTAGCCCATAAGTTAAAATATTATTAAAAAATATTTAATTAAGTAGTTAATTTTAAAAATTAATAGATAATTAAGTTTAATTATGTACTAAATCTAGTACAATGTACTAGATCTAGTACAGGTAAATCCTATCCATTAATTTAAAACGATTATATTATAATAATAATAATAAAGTAATTTATAATTATTTATTAATTGTTATAGTTATATATTTGCTATATGTTAGCAATACATTATAGCTATTGGTTACTATGTTATTATTAGGATACTACTATTTTTACGATATTTTTAATACAAATTTATTAGTTTATAAAAAATAGTAAAAGTATAGTAAAATAGTAGTAGTATAGTGATAACATAGTGACGAATAGTTGTAGGTGTATTGTTAATGAATAGTAAATATATGAGTATAGATATGAAAAAAGTAAATACAAAATAGTTTAAAATGGTTATAGTTTATTTAATTTAAAGTAGGTCGAAAGTCGATAATCAGATGGTTTAAGAAAGGTAAGTAGAATTTGGGTTGGATTAATTTGGAGGGTATGATATTAAGAGTAAGTGGAAATAAAAAAGGTTAATTTTAGAAAAAGATAGTATAATGGAATATGTAGGGTACTTCTGAATAAGTTGTATAAAGAAATTTTTTGAGAGGTGATGTAATTATTTATTAATTATATTAGAGTGTTTGAGTCGTTTTATAAATTTAATTTAATTTTAATTTAGGAAAGTAATTCAAGAATTAATCAAAAGATATAAGAAAATTTTTAAGTGGAAGGAAATTTTAATACTGTTTTTACCTGTAAATATAACGCAGAGAATTGGGGTTTGCATGCGTTGCATGTGATAAGGGTTGTAGGAATCCTTTTCTGCAAAGGTGAGTTGATGTACCGGGGCCACCACATAAGTTAACGTGGCATCTGTGTACTTGGTAGGTAGATTATACATGTTGGCAAAATCCCGACTTACTATAGTTTGGGATTTGTCCGTCATCCCAAATCCCAAATCCCAAATTCTAGTATAACTAATATCTCAAAAACTTTATTAATAATCTTTATTTAAACAAATCATATATATTCTTATAGTTATAAATAATATATTTACAAAATATTAAGATTATTTATTTGATTTAATCTTTTATAAATAACAATTGTTTTTTTATTATTTGGAATTTGCCCGGGTTTTGCCAGCATGTATAAGGTAGATACTAGAGGTCGTACCCTAGGGTATAATAACCAGTTAACTGCTAGGTTACTCAGATGACCGGATTATAAAATTAATAAACAGGTTATACAAATAAGTTATCCAGTTAACTTATAAGATAATATAGGATAATATAGGGTAAAATCAAATAAGGTAGCTACATGATGCTATCACACAAAACCAGGAATGTAAATTTATAAATTTACATAATTCTGTAGACTAGCAAAAGAAGTTCTTAACGAGTTCAATAGAATGGGCCATTGTATTCAGTAAGATCTTCTATTTTTTATTACGTATTTACACATAAACATATTATTACGTATTTTCATAATACCAACCAAACGGGATAGACCATTTTCTAAGAAATTGATAAACCCGCCGAATAATTTCTTATCTCAATAAACTATATCTTTTTTATATTAAATGAATTGCCAAAAGAAGTAAAGTATAACTTTCATACAGAAATTTACAGCCACAAGGTTTAATTATGTATTAGAATTGTAAAGATTCACATAAAACCTGATAAAATATAAGCGTAGTTAATACAATACATTAATTAAAAATGGCTCTAAATCAAATATACTAATTTATTTTCGCTTCGTTTTCCACAAATTTGTGTTGTAGATCGAAAATCAGATTTTTTGGTTTCCAAATCAACTTATATTGCAACGAAATTCTAAACTTACTTAGTTGATTAGAGATTCAAATTCCACTTAATAAGCGGATTAAAAATTGATTTAAAATTTATCAGTATTAAAACAGATAAAATTGAATACTATGTATTTTATCAAATCGTTCTATACTGTAAATTTTTATTTCATAATACTTCTTTTAATCGACACTTCAGACTTATACTTTACCCCTAATTCTACTTAAAATTTTATATAAGCTCTCTGCTGTCTATCAAAACCCTTTCTTTATCACCCGGTTTCTTTCTTTGGTTCAAATTTTTTTTTTAAAAGTCCATCGACGAACATTAATCAACAAGACGTATATATATAAAGTTACAAAAATAGATGAGGATACAATGCCCATTATCTTATTAGTTAACCGGATATTTTATAACTAGCAGTTAACTGGATATTTTATAACTAGCAGTTAACCGGTTATTATACTTAGGGTACAATCGGATATAACTGTTATCCGTTTACTTCAATAGGGTATAAAACCAGTTATTAGATTTTATAAAAGGTTATACCCTTTCGGGTAAAGAGTTATCCGGGTACGACCACTAGTAGATACAAGATGATGCAATTCAGGTTCAGTAATGGGTTTGGTAAGGGGAGTAACAAAAATCAGGTGATTTTTTAGGGGGGGAGGGGGGTAAAAAAAGTTGAAATTATATATAAGAACCTGACTATTTATATATTGAGGAAGAGGAAGGGGGGTAGGCCTCTGATAAAAAATAATCAGGTGATTAATGACACTGCCCTAAGTCAGCTCTGATGAAATCAGATTGTATTAAGTCAACGATTGAAGCTTCGGTATAAGCGAATCCATGAGTATGGATCGAGCCTCTGTTCTGAAATTCATCTCGCTCGAAATAGTTTTTAGTTTACCCCATTTCATTATATTTTGGTTCTTCCATAGTTTATTGCAGAGGTTGTTTAATTTATTGTAGTAAAACAGATACGTGTGGAGAGGACAATTTGATGGTAAAGTGTTGTGGTTGTCAGTTGTTGATAATATATGATGTAAGTGATGCCATGTACTTTTAGCAGAAGCGAAGGTATAAAAAATTTGAGGTAATCCTAGTGTTCGAATCATTTCATTAACTTGCAATTGTTTCTTTTTAAAAAAAGTAGCTGCTGTTCGTAAATTTGATGATATCGGGGTTGTTCTTGATTCATCAATCATTGGCCTATTCGTGTATAGACTGTTCGTTATAAGGTCAGCACGAGTGGGGTAGTATTGTCGTGAAATGTTTTTTGATTGATTAATCTGCATGTATTTTGGAAGTTTCGTTTTTTTTTAAGATTTAGGTAAGACCAGTGAGGCCAATACCAATGAAGTCTAAATCTAGTGTCGGGACAAAAAATTCTTAATTTTATGTATTTGCCATAAGTTTCTGCAGAAGATTGCGAGAATAGGCTTCTTTTTAAGTTTTCGTAGTGACCTTTTCCTGTAGAGAAGAGGTCAGGAAATAAAATTGCTTCTAAGTCGGGGTTGTTATATGGTATTGGAATAGAGGAATTATCTGTTTCAGCGGAACCAGCTAATAGATGGTTATATCTGTAGTTTTCATTGTGTATTTCGGGAGGGAATGGGTAATTTGGAACGATCAAATGAGGTATGTTAGATGTATTTTGTGTGGAGGAGCATGTTGTGTAGCCGTTGGAAAGGGGGTTGGAATAGAATGATGGGAGTTTGGATTAGTATTTATATGCGAGTACTTGTAAACGCTTAATAAGGGATTATTTTCTTTAAGCCATGTAATCGCATCAATTAGAGTGTAATGAAACCAATAAGATTGGTGGTTGGGATTAAGGAAAGCACCTATTGATTCTGAGTATAATTGTAATACTATTGTAATGCACATGTGTTTTTGCTTAACGAAATATCTCCATTTAAAAATCTGTAGGTCATGTATGGATTAGATCCAGGAGTTCTGCCCAAGGAACAGAAAAGGCTGACAGGGGATAGGTATTTACGGTGAAACATTGGTACTAATAGAATTTCGGAGGGGATAGGTGAGATAATCGAAGGAAAACATCTAGTGGTTTTCTTTTTGCAACTCGAACAGATGGCAACCTTAGTGTTACTTTGGTTATAATATACTGAGATGTTAGGAAATGCCAAAGGGAGGGTGTACTGAGCGTTAGGATCAATGTCGATCCAGTGGGTTGCAGATCGAAACATTAATACGGAGCAGTAACAGCATGGTACATGCGGATGATCATATAAGATCTTTGATTCGAATTGATGATATAAAGAGAGTAATTTGTCCGAGGGAGTCCACGGAGGGAATATAAATTGATTAAGGGAGATTGGTGTAGGTTGTTGTAGCGGTCAGTAGCAAGGCGATTTTCAGATAAATTAACATTTAATTCAATTTGTTGTGTATAAGGTGCAAAGATATTCGGTGAATTTATATTATTTATCTCATTATCATCTAAGATATGATGAGAAGGGAGATTGGGAATGTAATGGCGAAAAATTGTATAGGGCATTTGTCGAAGTGTTTAAGTATTTTCAAGGTGGTTGTATTTGAAGAAAATTGATAAAGTCGAAAGTGACTAAGGTAAGTTTTTTGTTTTTTAAAACAGATTAAATAGGTTTTATTTATTTGATATAGAGTATGGGATTGTTAGATAAGCAATCGGATTTATTAATAATAAATATCAAGTCCAAATCAGTTTGTATTTTAATAGATTGTTTGAATTGACTTATTTGTAGCATAAGGCAAGGTTATGCCTGTTTTGTTAAAATTTTATAAGTAATATTTTGATTACTTAGTATGTTGCTGAGTTAGTAATTTTTATAACCAATGGTATGTTCAACGATAGAAGCTTTGTTAAGGTATTAAGTGAATATTTATATTATTATTAAGATTTATATTTTATATATTGGTAAGTATATTTGAAATATAAAATTTATTAATATATAGCGTTTATTTATTGTATTGTAGAGTGTGTTCTATTTATTTATTAAGTATAATAGAGTTTTGATGTAATTTATTAAATTAATTTTTATAATTTTTAAAAAGGGTAAGTTATTTTAAGATGTAGAGTAATACTTTATTAAGAGCAGTGTCATTAATCACCTGATTATTTTTTATCAGAGGCCTACCCCCCTCCCTCTTTCTTAATATATAAATAGTCAGGTTCTTATATATAATTTCAACTTTTTTTACCCCCTCCCCCCCCTAAAAAATTACCTGATTTTTGTTACTCCCCTAAGCGTTAATTATTGTGCGATTTATATTATTTATATATAATTTGATTAATTATAAATTTTGAGGTACGTATATAGTATATTTATAAAATTTTTAGCTAATAAAATTATGTGTTAATGGTTTATTGATATCGAGAAGTGAAATTCGTTTTGTATAGTCGAGAAAATTACTTAAAAGTGCATTTTTTTCATTAGCACTAAGTGAGGGGAAAATATTTTGGTGTTCGGCACTGTGTAGCTTTTCGATAACATTTAAAAAAATACTTAATAGAAACAAAAAAGTCTCGTATATTCGGTTTGTTTTAATGAAATAAATAACTTAAACGAAAATTTTTTGTTTGAATTTAATCATTAATTATAAGATACAAGAAAAGAAATATAATTTTTTAGGTACAAAGAAATATTATATAAAATAATAAATAATAGTAAATTATTAAGAACAGTTAGATGGATCAGACATGTTAGGGGAAGTTGTAGGGATATCAAAGGGAGGGTATGTGGTATTACTCAAAGATGTGAAGTTATTGTTGATGTTTATATTATTGTCGAAAGTTGATGGGTTTTTACCCTTGTCTATGATTGGTTCGGTATTAAGGGTTTCAGGTACGGTTGAAATAGGAGGATCTTTTTGACCTAGAAAGATAAAAAGAAGGTATAAGGTACGCGTATAAGAATTTATTTTAATTTTTGTATTTTACCTCTGATATTATTTAGCGAAGATCATAGTTGGTCGATTCTTATTTGTTCAGAGGTAATGTTAGGTGATGTTGAATTTAGGTTAGGGATATGTTGAGATGGTTGTGGAGGTTTTTTGTATAGGTGGTGGGTTGAGGGAGAGTGCGAGTTGAATTTTTCAGCTATACGTTCGAGATCTTCTAATCTCTAATGCTTATTATGATTTGACTGTGGATTAGTTGTAAAATTTGTTTGCAGATTATGGGAAGAAGTAGGATAATTCCACTCGATTGTTTCACACAGTACAAATGATGATTTTGTGAGAGGGTCAATTTCTCCTGCAACCGAGAAGATTGGGCAACGAGTAGTTGCATCCGCTACGTTGTTAAATCGGCTGTGAAGGGGATATTTGCAGAGTATTGATAGCAGGGATTGATTACCGGTGACACTGTTATAAACGTCTCGTTTCAATTTAAAGATACCCTGTCCATTTTTTGTTATTGCAGGATCTTGAATCGGACTGGTAAAATTCCAAACGCGGGAGAAACGAGGAGGTCATAAACAGTTGGGTTGTCACCGAGGGTGGAAATGTTCAAGGAAACGTATTGGTTAATAGTTACCTATAATAATTTATTAAAAAAATAGTAAAATTATAATGTTTTAATAAATTATTAACATTAATTTGGTTAATTATTTAATAGAATATAGAGAACATTTAATTCGTCTTTTTCAAATGCAAATCGTCTGATAATTAAAGCTATAGAGTTTTGCCAGATTTCTTCCACAAGAGGAGTAAATTCGATCAGAATGCTTTAAATTTATATTCGAGGAATTCATTGTCACTAGCTCTATAAACAGCGGTTCCAGCTGTATATTTGTTTGCATTTGAAGCATTTTTAATAAATGAGATTGCGCAAAACATAGAAGCCATATTTATTTTTTGGAGCGAAAAAAAGGTATAAGAAATAATTTAAAAATTTTAATTGAGTAATTAGAGCAATTTGTTTTTTTTTTATCGCAATTTGCTAGATAACATCAGGTTCTAATATATACAATTTTACACAATTATTTTAGTATTGTATTATAATATGTCATTAAGATAAATAGCTTCAGATAAAGCTTTTATTTATAGATAATAAGTTTGTCAATTAATATTTAATATTTTTATATTTCGATCTCATTACTACAAGGAATTGTGTGAGAGGATAATAACGCGGAATATGAAAGGTAATATCCGAATTGTTTATTGTAAAATTGCGAATTTGCTCTCATGCTTGATTTTTCATACGCTATATTATTAATCGTTGAAATTCAGTGTTCGGTAATGTTCGAGAATTTAATAAACATACTTAAGTGTATCAGGTCATTTTAATATACAGAATGAAACTCCAAGATAAGGCTAAATTCGATTTTATAATAAAAAAATTAGTATATTAGTAAGCGATTCTTTGTTGATAATAATCTCCTGTTAGAAATTAAGATCTGAGTGAAAATCAAAGGATGTTTTTTAAAGTTAAGGCAAGTCATCTGGTTATAATATCGTAAGTTACTTTTGTAGTTACATTGTTTACTACTAATTGTATCTAATTTATTACATGCATTTAGTTAGACGTTTTATGATTAATAATTGTGCGAGAGGATAATAATGCGGAGTATGTAAGGTAATATCGCGAAATTGTGAATTTTTTTTTACGAGTAATTTTTCATATGCTACATCATCAGCCATTCATAAAAGAAAAGATTCGTGGTCGGTAATGTTCAAGAAGTTATTAATAAATATAGTAAAGTGCATCGGGTCACTTTAATACAAAAAAGGGAAGTTCAAGATAAGGCTAACTTCGATTTTATGATAGGAAAAAAAAATTAGTATTATTGGTAAGCAATTCTTTTTCAATTAGAATTTAAACTCCGAGTGAAGAGTAAAGGTTGTTTTTTTAAATTCGATGCGAGTTGTCTGATTATAGTTTCTTAATCAAGTTACTTTTTTGTAGTTATATTGTTTATTACTGATTGTGTCTAGTTTCTTATATTTATTTAGTTAGGGGATTTTTGGATCAGTAATTTTTTGGTTAAAGTACTGTAACGTTGTGAGACTAAAAAGTTAGTATTAAATAAAAAATTAAATGAAATGTAGTTTGTTGGTTATTGAGAATCTTTTTAATGAAGGATATAATTCATTATAATGCTGTTATAAATAGTAAACTATAAGGGAATTTTTTAAGCTCACGATTGATCAGCAATGTTTCATATTGTTATTGATCGATAAGCGCGGGATACTAAAATTTTTTAATTTTGACAATACACAATTGTTAAAAATTCTAATGGTTTGTCGTAGCTATATCCATATTTGGTTAGAAAAACGACGATGTTTCTAGTGCATATAACAATAATAGTTAATAGGTCGTATACACTTATGCAATTTTTTGTATAATGGTATAAGCCGTGCCAGATGATCTTAATCAAGTTACTTTTTTGTATATATTGTTTATTACTATATATATTTAGTTAGGAGATTCTCTGATTAATAAATTTTTGGTTAAAGCATTATAACGTCATGAGGTTAAAAATTTAGTTAGTATAAAATAAAAAATTAATCGCGGGCGTTGTTGATTACTGTGAGAATCTTTTTATTAACGACGGGTATAATTTATTATAAATGCTGATACAAATAGTATGTTACAATTAATTTCACAATAATTTTTTTAACCTCACGATTGATAGGCAACAGCTCATATTGTTATCGATCGATGAGCGTAGGATACCAACATTTTTTTAATTTGTTTTACAATACGATTGTTGTTAAGTATTCTGCCGATTCATTGTAGCTATATCCATATTTGTTTAAAAAAATGAAGAAATTTATAGTATCATACAATATTATTTAATAGGCAGTTGTACGCAATTCTTGTAGAATGGTACACAAATAGTTTTTACGTATAAATAAACATTCTATTCAGCAGCAAAAAAATTTTTTTGAGCGGATAGCAGCGCATCTCATCTCATCACTTAATTCTCAGAGCGCTAAGAAAAAGTGTACTCTGAGCTAAATTGCACAATTTTTTACAAACGTTTTTATTTGTGTAATAAAAATTTCCTTATACAGAAAATGCTACCTCTCATTTCAATATTGATCTGCACCAAACTAATATCTATAAAGTAACATGCTGCTTTTAAAGGAAAATAGGTATTGCACAAAACTCGAACGATCTTGACTAAGCGCTAAATAAGGCTGAAGCACTACTAGCTGATTTATTACTTGGTATTTCACAGATCAGTATAGTATAGGTAGCAAATCCGTATAGTATAGGCCAAATTTTTAATCTATACTATACTGATCCAGGATAATAAATGTCACGGCTGATGCTGAAGTTGGCTGATGCTGAAGCTCAGGGGTCTCGATTGGAAACTATAAGCCCTGCTAAAATCTACATATACTCTATAAATATAAAATCTACACCCAAACCCTACCCTAACCCTATAAGACAAAAGCGAAAAAAACATTCAAAAAAAATTTTAAAATTTTTCAAAATAGGTCAAAGCTTCAGCATCAGCCAACTTCAACATCAGCCGTGACAATAAATATTAGCGTTAGGGTTAGGAATTTGATCAGTATAGTATAGTTCTAAAAATTCGGTCTATACTATATGGAACTGCTCACCTATACCATACTGATCTGCTATAATCCCCAAGTAATTGTATATACAACCTCTCCAAAAGAAGTATACTGAGTTTTAGCAATCAAATCCACACCATTAACCTTTACCCCAACTATATACTCATTAGGAACTGGATAGCCACTTTGTTGAGTTCACTTTACTTGTTGTGGATAAAACCAAGGTGTAAAATTTTATAAAGGTATTGTTTTTTTTTGTTTTCCAATCAGCCATATTGCATATATATTCGGATAATCATCAATAATTCTCTGACCATTGGTTTGTATATTGTCTTGCCAACAAATCTCCTGAAGAGGATAGCGAGTAGAATGGAGATCTTGAGTTTCTTGTAAATGTAATTCAGACTTTTTTTTTTCTTTCTTGTTTATTTGAAGAAAGCATTTTTTCAAAAAAAAAAATTCAGAATTGTTTTTCCGAAGTACAAAGTCTAACAAAACTAAAAAACAAAAAATTTTATAAAAGTAAAGTGTTAGAATGTTATATACAAACACAGCTATAAACAACAGAACAAAATTATTGAGCATGCATAGATATTGGTTTAACGTCTACCTATGACCTACATCAGAAAAAACACATTACCAACTCATTACCAACTCATTATCAACCTGCTTTTCAAGCTTTTGATAAGTTAGAAGAAACAATTTTTTTCTAGAAAGAATGATTGTTGTGATATTTTAAGTAAATCAAAATCTAATTATTACATAATAGATCTAATTAGTAAATCTTGTTGTACAAATCCGGATTATTCCTCTCACATATCACACAAATGAGTCCGATCAGCCCATATGATCCATCGAGTTGGTTTCACCCCAAAATTAGCCAATCATGATCGAGAATTATTTGCTATTAAAATTTATTACAAAGTAAGTTTTGACAACAACGGTCTTTTAAACTTACTTATAGTCCATAATTAAGTGTATAGAATATTGTAATATGTACATGTTTAATTATTAGCTGAAAGTAAATTAAAAAGGTAGTTTTTTTGAAAAGTTCTTCCGAATTTACCCTTACCCATTATACAACTGATTGTTCAATGACAAACTGATCCTTTTCTACCCAAAAATACCAAAACGCTTCAACAACTAGTAATAGTGCTTCCTTTTACAGCTTGGCGTAGCTGTTCTTTGAATATTTATTGATTCTTTATCTCATATAGAGGTCAAAAAACTATTTTGTTATTCTTCACGTCACTTAATAGCAGAAGTTTGTGTAATGGTTTATCGAAAAAGATCCCTAAAATCAAATCGGTGGATATGATGATATTGCTAATAAAAACTTCCAGTGTATATTTTTATAATCGATGTAAAAAAAAATAATAATAATAATTAAAGCTTGCAAAATGGTGACAATTTTAATATTAATTATATCGAGAATAAAATTGATGAATTTTGTGTATCATTTTTTTTCCAATCTATAAAGTCAGGTTTATTTATTGTTGCGGCCGAAATAGAATTTGAATTATTTTAATATAAATTTCTTAGTTTTTTTAATAGTTAGGTTTTAGGGTTAGTTTTGATAATAAAAGAGTATAAGTGAATTTTGGTAACAGATATCCCTAATTTCCAGCTTCAGTCATTTCTAGCTTTAGCTACGACATTTATTAAAAATCAGATTGTTAAATAATTTATATATTCTGAGACTCTCGGATACCTTTTGCAAAAGATAAAGCCAGAATATTGTAGATTTGAAGAAATATAATTGGTGCATATTTGCTTCTTTCATTTAACCTAATAAGCCATTGGCAAAGCTTTCGGAATCAAAAGGTTTTATTTCGCAGATATACTATGAATAGTATTATACTTTTTTGTTTTATTCAAGATGAAAAGTCAGAGAAAGTTTTTAAAGTTACTATTGATAAAAGAAAATACATTATTGATTTCCAAGAGGCTATTAAAAAGAAGCTGGATGTTTCTAATAATGTAAAAGCGAAAGATCTTACCTATTTTGTGGAAAAAACAAAAATCGAACTCAAAATTCATGAATTATTTGTTGAAAAGAAAATTTGTCAGAAAGAGTTGGAAAAGTTTTCGATTATTTATTCAAGAAAAACATGTCAATGTCATAGTCGAAGAACCCTTTATATTGAATCAAGAAATTAGAATTGAAAAAGTTGGATTTTTTGCAAAGTCTGCAAAAAGTATATAATATTTACAGTATTTTTAATCAAGGCATCATATGCGAAAAAGAACAAGAATTTAGTTAACCATTGACTTTTCTAACTTGTCACTAAAAGAACTAAAGGTATACATTCAACAATTATCTTTTCCGGAAAAAGTTGATCTGAAGATTCTTTGTGGCAGCAATAATAATGCCAAAAATAATGAGAAGCAAAGCCTAGTTTATAATAAATCATATGAACAATAAACAATATCTCAAATCCTATGTTGCAATGAATTCTCTAACTTTTAAAAACAATGTTTACATATCGTACAGAAATTATACTTGGAATTAAGGTTGCCAGCTATAAGTAATTATTGTCGCAGATCATAATGAAATCAGATTAAAATGAAATTTGTGTTTCTATTTAACCTTCTAAAACCCATTTAACTTGTTTAATATAAACTCTACTCTAAAACTAATCTTTAACTTTAACCCCTAGCCCTAAAAATGTGCCTTAAAAAATTTTATTTTTCGCTAGCTTGTCAATTTTTTTTATATTATACATATTTCATTTTAATCTGATTTTAATTAATCTGTCACAATTATTATGGTATTACCTGGGTTGTAACCCCTATTTACAGCAAGATCAAAGTTGTAAATATCCGTATTGCATAAAAAGTTGAAAGAGTTGTAATAGTCATTATAGTTATAATTGCTGTAAAGATTGCAATTGCCATAATAGATACTAGGTTATTAGGTTTCTTATTTTTCAGAAATACACAGTTTATTATAGCCAATCAAAAACTATCATAACATAAACACATGACCTCACTTTTAGATATTTATTAACAAGATAGCTAATAGCAAGTGTAATTCATATATTATAATTTTTTATCAATATTTCCAAATTCATATAAAATAGATTGTAAATCAACTTGTTGTAACCAAAATCATATGATTCGACCTATCAGAATTGCAAATCTTACGTTTTTGATACTCCTGCACTTACTTTTTTAATAGATCTAAATGTACCTCAAAAATTATATTACTTTTTTGAGACACGGTGATTTTAAAAAGTCACATGGCCACTATAATTAAAATCAACCAATGGAATTGCAGGTAAGATTCTAATAAAAGGCTTAAAGTTTTTTTAATCAGAACTAATTTTTTTATTATGTCATTATTATTTGAATTTCTAATAAGAGTTGCAAAGATGAAAATTACCATTCCAATAGTAATAAACACATCAAAATTGGCTTAGTGTATTATGAGATATAAGTAAAAAATTTTTGCGAATTTTTAAAGTTTTTTAAAAAAACTAAAAATTCGCGAAAATTTTTTTACTCATATCTCATGATACTCTAAGCCAATTTTGATGTGTTTACTACTATTGGAATGGTAATTTTCATCTCTGCAACTCTTATTAGAAATTCAAAGAATAATGACATAATAAAAAATTAGTTCTGATTAAAAAAAACTTTAAGCCTTTTATTAGAATCTTACCTGCAATTCCATTGGTCAATTTTAATCGTAGCGGCCACATGACTTTTTAAAATCGCTGTGTCTCAAAAAAGTAATATAATTTTTGGGATACATTTAGAAGTATCAAAAAAGTAAGTGTAAGAGTATCAAAAACATAAGATTTGCATCAAATTAACAATTTTTTGTACTATCCAGGAAAACATATAGTGAACTCAAAAATTTTAATTATAATTTTTTTTAAAGCAATACATATTATAAAACTTCACTATTATAAACACACTAGACTGAAATATATATTACATAAATTTGATACAAATTGGTTAAGATATTAAAAAGTTTTATTAGAAGCATTTTTTTATTTACTATGTAAAAATCTAATATACTACGTAGATCTGATGAAAAATGATTTACATACACCCTACCTTTAAAAGAATCGCGTTGTAGAAAAATCATATTACTTATTTAAGCAACAATAGCAACTTTTGCAACTGTATAAATGTTATTTAAAAAAATTTCTTAATTACAAGTCACATAATCTCTAATAGCACTCTATATGACTAATAAAACTATACTATACATCGGGAAATTAAAAATATTAATAATCTGTAGTGATCTTCAAATTTATCGAATAAGTGCAGAATCTTGTTTAAAAAATTGCAAAGATCTTCAAAATTTAGATTTTTGTAGTTTTTCGCAGATTTTTTGCCCAAAATCTGTGCAAATTTTTAAAAAGTATAAACTTCGCAGATTTTTTGCCCAAAATCAAATTTTTAAAAATCAAAACGATAAATAATAAATAAACAAACGCATTTTTTTATTATTATTATTTTTTTTTTTAAAATTCGAAACAAAACTATGGGAATTAAAAGTAAATTTCCGGTCATAATAAGGAATAAATTGGTTTAAATTACTTTTTTATCATTTCATTTTTTTTTATTTTTTATTTTTTATTTTTAAAATTACTTTTATGTTTCGTTTTTTTTTTAAATTAAAATACTTTTATTGTTTCATACTTTTTTTTTTTAAAAAATTACTTTATCATTTCGTTTTTTTTATTTTTATTTTTAAAATTACTTTTATCGTTACTTTTTTTTTTTAAACATGCATGTATGCTACTTAAAAAATTTTTTTTTGACCAATTTTTTTTATTTTTATTAACTTTACTACTTTATCGTTTATCGTTATGTTTTTTTTTATTTATTTTTTATTTATTTTTTCGATATGTTTTTTTTTATTTTTTCGATGTTTTTTTTTCGTTATGTTTTTTTTT
>QKWP01001389.1:122871-133590 GCA_003550325.1 Gigaspora rosea
TCTTTTCTATTAATAATTTATTTTTTTATTTTTTTTATAAATTATTTTTTTTTATATAAATTATTTTTTTTATTAATTAATTTAATTTTTTTTCGATTTTTATTTTTTTATATTTTTTTTAATAATTTATTTTTTTATTTTTTTTATAAATTTATTTTTTTTATATAATTTATTTTTTTTTATTTTTTTTATATTATAATTTTTTTTTATATTATAATTTATTTAATTTTTTTTTATTATAATTTATTAATTTTTTTTAACGATTTTTAAGTTTTTATGTTTTTTATTATTTATAATAATTTATTTTTAAAAATCGTTTTTACGATAATCACAGTTACGCAAGATAAGTATAAACCCATTTTTTTACTGTATTTTTGATTTTTTACTAACACTATTCTATATTTCGGGTTTTCCTTCCTTCACGTTATTGTCAGTGTTTTTTCGTAGTTGGTGTCACTTACGATATTGGTGCTTTTTCTTTGTCATTGGAGTCTCTTTCGTCATCGGTGTCGTCCATTTCGGCGTTCTCTCGTATGGCATTTGGAATTCTTTTGTCGCTAGTGTCGAGGCTCTTTCGTCGCTGTTGTTATTTGCTTCTCTTTCTTCCGGGTGTGATTTCACCTTGAAGCTGTCATTAATGAAGGTTTCGGGTAAGTTTTTCGTCTTTGTGTCAATTTTTTTTTCTTATATATTTACTGCTTCTCTTTCTTTCAGATTTGATTTCGCCGTTGGAGCCGTCGTTACTAGAGTCGCCGTTCTCTTCGTCTTGGGAGCGATTTTTTTTCTTATAATATATTTGCTTCTCTTTCTTCCGTCACCGTTGGAGCCGTCGTTACTGGAAGTTTCGGGTAAGTTTTTTGTCTTGGAGTCAGTTTTTTTTTCTCTTATATTTTTACTGCTTCTCTTTCTTCTGGGTTTGATTTCGTTGTTGAAGCCGTCGTTACTAGAGTTATTGGAGTCGCTGTTTTTTTCGTCTTGGAGGCGGGTTTTTTTTCTTACATATTTGCTTCTTTTTCTTCTGGGTATGATTTTGCCATTGGAGCTGTTGTTACTGGAGTTATTGGAGTCGCCGTTTTTGGTGTGGCATTGTCATGGAGTTGTTGTGCTATTAATGTTTCATTGTAAATTGTGCTGTTTGTTGTTCGTTTTGTTGGGAATTTAGTGGTGTCTTTATGGTGTCTGTGTGGTGTCTTGATTGCTTTTTTGTTGATTCTTTTTTTATATGTTTTGTTTATTTTTAATAACCTTTTTTAAACGTTTTTATGTTTTCTTTTATTTTTATTTATTTTTTTATTTTAAATTTAATTTATTTTATCGTTTTATATTATAATTTATTTTTTTAAATTAATTAATTAATTATTTGTTTTTTTTAAAGGTATTTACTTTAAATTATAANTAATAAATTACACCATTAAAATATATGTATTCGAATATATTCTTTTAATATGATATATGAAAATTTAGCATTTAATATTTAGGCAAGCATATAGTAATTTATTAAGGCTAATTGTTAAAGATCTGTGCAGAAAATTAAATCTGGCAGAAAATGAAGAAAAAATTTCTTTAACGATTGCTGGCAGGGTCGCAGATCTGCATTAATTTTTAATAATTGTTTTTTTTAAAAATTTGCACAGAGCTGTACTTCTCGATGCTGTGCAGATTATTGAATTGAAGATCTGCGCAGAAAATTAAAAAAAATTTCTTCAACGATCGCCGGCAGGTCGCAGAACTGCATTAATTTTTAATAATTGTTTTTTTTAGAAATTTGCGCAGAGCTGTACTAAAAAAACTTTCCCGATGATTACTAGCTGCTTCGTCTTTTACTAATGAAAATTTTTTGTTTTTCTTTTGTTCGAAAATTTGTACAAGTGATCGATGGGAAGAGTTCCCACTGGTTCCTATATCTATATACTATAATATATATATAATAATAATACAATAATAAAATATAGTACACTCTGTCAAAACCGATCCCTGTCAAAACCAATAACCTTCCATAACTGATAAAAAGTTAATCCACCATATTGGTTCTATAATTCAAATCTGATAACCTGTCATTTCTAATAACCAATACTCAAAATATCAGATATCTATAAGAGTTCTATAAGATATCAGATTTGTAAGGTAAAATTAATCGATTTAATTGGCTCAAATCTGATTTTGTATAATGGAATATGTATGAATAAATGTAATTTGGCCAATTATATTTAGATAGAATCATGTAACCATTAGGCTATTAGTATTTTTAAATCTGATAACCTCTCAAAGCTAATACAAAACCTTTCCACTATGTATACTGGTTTTGACAGAGTGTACTGTACACTAGTTGTTCAGAGCGAAGTGTAGGACTCATACTTCTATACTAAATAATAACTTAACTTACGTTTTGGATATATTTAGATCAAATTATCAAAAACGTAGTTGTTGCATTTTTTGTTTGTAACGCTACGTACCTATATTTGCTTATTTGTGAACCCTTAACACTGTTTTACACATTTGTATGCACAATAGAGTTATTTTGCAGCCAATCAAAAGCGGTAAAAATTTATTTACTAAACTTGATATTTTTTACACTAAAGTAGTTGTCGAGATCTGAATTTCTTTTGTAATTGCTTTTGGGTTTTATTACAAAATCTTAAATGAACATAACTAACCTTTGCATCAAAGAATCACTAAACGTTGTTTTATGTCTCGCCTCATGTTACAAAAGCTTTTTAAGAACAGTTCGCAATTTGTAAGTTATTTAGCAAGATTTGAACTTTTTTTGTGACTATTTTTGGGGTTTACTACAAATCCAGAAAAACAGATCGAATAAACATAGTTAGTTAGCATTATTTATACTATTGGTCAATTTAGTCCGTATTATGTTCTTTTGCGAAACCGTCAGTCGAAATTTGATAGTATATGTAAATATATTAAGCTATTTATATTATATATGAATTACGTATATCATTATATAGTGCATAGATATCAAGCTAGCTAAATTTATTAGTATTTATCTGCCTGATTATTATTGTAACGATATATTTAAACTACACAGTGGTTTTTTTTTTTGTTTAATAAATATTTGAAATTTCAAAATTAATTAATACTTATTAAATTTAGTAGAACTATGGATTTTTGTATTCTTTTTCAAAACTCATTAATATTTATTGAAGAGTAACAATTTTGGATATCTTTACTAGTAACAGACGGTTTAAAATTTGCTTTAAACTAAACTATTTATTTTAAACTAACGATAGAATTTGCAATATTACAGTAAAAGATAAGCTACATACTACTAAGAAAATATCACACAGATTTTTTGTTTTTGCATAATAGTTAATATAGAGTTCTTTTATTTGATCTTATTTTTTTTATTCACTTATTTATTTTATTTTATTTTATTATACAATTATTACTATTACTTAATCATTATTTTATTCATTTTTTAGATATCATAGATATTAATTGTTCTTCCTTATTTTTTCTCTCTCATAATCTCTTGTAGTTTTTAATCCATTGAAGTCTTTCAAAACTAAAGGGCTTAAAAAGAAGGTCAGTGAGAGCTCGAACTAAAGAAATTGCTACGAATGTAAAACTAGCAGCAAACTCTTTATTTTCAAAATCTATCACAGCATTTGGAAACATGAGTTCTTGACTCTTATGCACTATAATAGCCCAAGCAAGGCAAATAGGAATCTGTATTTATGAACACATTATTCTAGATTTATTCTTCCAAGTACATTAAATGGGTACTATTGGAACAATGCTAATATCTTTCAAAGTTCTAATAGCAGGACCGTTGTAATTATCGAAGGCAATAAAAACCGCTACAGGAAGATAAGATGGTCCATTCTCATTATACAAAATGTCTTGACCAGTCCCTATTGATCCATCTACTAAACTACCTTCTGTCTATAGATTTGCTGTTAACATAACTCATGCACCTTTAGCTAATAAAAGTTGTGCATTAAGATCTTTTGCAACACCTGAGTCAGCTTTTTTAGCTTTTTGGTTACCTGTATGTAAAGTGAGAATTTTGACAACACGACACTTTAAGGATTCAATTTGTTTAGATTAATTGCATCGACCTCAGACCATTTTGGTAATATGAACATAGTATTTTAAAACTGATCTTGTTCAGTTTGATCATGTTTATCTTTAATACATGTGCTGAGTGCTTTTCAATCTTCAAGTATAGATTTTCCATTATGTAATCTTAGAAGAATTTCTTTAAAAACTTGTTCTTTAGAATCTCTAGACTGCCACTAAATAATATCAAATTGATACATTTCGCAAAACTGACTATATGATATAATATCACTATTAGAAAATGGGTCTCCTGAAATAATTATTTGTATACATAGGAAGATCGAGCATTGGCAGAAGCTAACCAAAATCTTCACATATAATAATAGATCAACTGCTAAAGAGTTCATCTTTATGTTCAGAAAAAGCTTGTTGCAACCGATTATCAATCAAATTAAGTATTCGACGTCCAACTATGCTTTTCTCATCAAGATTTAAGTATTTTACATTTTGTAGCTTTGTTTGTAGTTGCTTCAACTACTTACCATTTAACTCAAAATTATTTACAATTTGTAGTGAAATGCAAAGTATTGAATGAATAGTTGCTCCACTAATATTGTATGCTGCAACTCCTGTTGGTGCAAGCACAAGCACAGGTACTTCAGATTCGTCCCCTGCCATTCTACAAAGTAAACTTCTAATCACCCTAATCAAATACGATTTACCTGTTCCTGCTGTTCTCATGATAAAAATTCTTAGTGGTTCAATGTCAAACCCTGAAAGTATGCTTTGATAATATGCTTCTATTTATTTAAACACTCTTTTTTGATTTTCATTTAATGTTTCATAGTCAATAGTATCTATAATTGTATTTTCTCTCCTCTCTACTCTGGAATTAATAGAAACTCGCTGAACAAATGTATTAACATCTATAAGGTCCTTAGCGGAATAGTGTCATCGAGCATCATTAACCCAATTAAAATTAATATCCATATCACGTGACCCAATTCTGAAAAACTGTTTATGACTACATTTGGTTCTATTCCTGCTAACCCCATCCAATCAAGCTAAAATTCGCCTTTTTTATCTTCATTTTCATTTTTATCTTTACCAGGACCCAGACATCTCTCATATAGGTCATAACTGATTTGCATGAATTTAAACGTTTTTGCTACCTAGAAAATCAAGTAAATTTGCTAAAAGTTGGATTATTACATATAAATTTTATAGTAATTTGCTAAAACTTAATTATAACATCTAGTATCGGGTAAAAAAATATAGAGCAAAATTTTTAAAACTGTAATAGCTGTTAAAACCCACTTTTGAATATATAAAATATGTAAATTTGCTTTTGAAGATACTTTCACTCAAGTTTTAGAAAAAATCAAAACTTCTATCAAAAAAAGATGTGCCAAAATTTTCTAAAACTTTGAGCGAGGGTATCTTAGCAACCACCTAATCAAATTCGATGGAAATTTTTTTATTTGAATTCTATGGATCCATACAATTCAAATAAAAAAATTTTCATCGAATTTGATCAGGTGGTTGCAGAGATATCTTTGATCAAAGTTTTAGAGAATTTCAAAACGCATATCACATGACAGATACGTTTAAATTTGTTGACAAAACTTTGATCAAGGGTATCTTTGCAACCACCTAATCAAATTTGATGAAAATTTTTTTATTTGAATTTTATGGATCCATAGAATTCAAATAAAAAAATTTTCATCGAATTTGATCAAGTGGTTGCAAAGATATCTTTGATCAAAGTTTTAGAGAATTTCAAAACGTATATCACATGACAGATATGTTTAAATTTTTGACAAAACTTTGATCAAGGATATCTTTGCAACCACTTGATCAAATTTGATGAAAATTTTTTATTTAAATTTTATGGATCCGTAGAATAAGTAAAAAAATTTTTATCAAATTTGATCAGGTGGTTGCAGGGATATCCTTGATTAAAGTTTTGTCAACAAATTTAATGTATCTATCATGTGATACGCGTTTTGAAATTCTCTAAAACTTTGATCAAAGATATCTTTGCAACCACTTGATCAAATTCGATGAAAATTTTTTTATTTGAATTCTATGGATCCATAAAATTCAAATAAAAAAATTTTCATCAAATTTGGTCAAGAACTTGTAGAGATATCTTTGATAAAATATTCTTTTATTTCCATAAAATATATTATAAAGAAGCTGCGCTAAATAAAAAAAGCTATTATGGAATAAATATTTAACCAAATAACTTGAAATTTTAGAAAGCAAAACTTTAGCCTATTCTCTATTGATTATATTAGTGCGCAGTAATTTGTTTCATTTGAGCTTGTAAAAATCTAGCCTGTAGGCCTCCGCATGGGCCTAGGCTACCTATGAGTACCTGTGGATAGGACCACAAAGGGCCGGGCTAGGGTATTTAGGGTATTGAATTCCAAGCTCTAGGATAAGGGTAAGGGCTTGAGACATGGGCCCTTACACAGACGGGTGGGGTAAGGATAGTACTGCAGGTACTCGTTATATATATTTCACATGAATATCAGCTCATATAATTGGCTAATGTATGTTAATGTTGATCTATACCTGATACCTATTTTAAAAAAGTACGTGAGATAAAGAATATATGTAATTTGATGTTGATTAAGCTCTGATCTCGACCCATGCTTTGTTGTTGCGATTGATTTTTGGTCAAAGTTGTAGCACGTGGCGTATAACCCTTGACCAGTGCTACTTTTTTTTTCTATCTGTTGACCCTCATTAACATGCAGAGTATAAAAAACATTATCCTAAACATTTAAAATCAGGTATTCGAGTTCACGAATATTTAATATTTAGTTTTCATTAGCCGCGTTAATTTGGCATTGCATTTAAAGAGCATTTATTAATCTAAGTATTTTAAATAAATATTCAACTTCATATATATTTACTAGTTAATTTTATTTTATTCGTATCAAAGCATCTATTACTTTTATTAAGCCCGTGGGTACCCACGGGCTTTGAGAGCCGGGCTAGGGCATCGAGTTCTAAGCCCTAGGGTAAGGGTAGGGGCTTGGAAGTCAAGTCCTTATACAAACGGGTAGAGCTAGGGTATTTCTACTACCCGGCCCATGCGGAGGCCTACTAGCCTGTGATGATGATTTTTCTGTTTTTATCAAAATTAAAAATTTTAAAAAATCCCGAATCTGGAAGCAAATTGAAAAATTATCATAACTTTTTAATATTAATCTGTTTTTGATGAAATTTTAATTGAAGACTCTTGAATACCTATTCTATTAACTTACTAAGTCATGTTTTGAAAGTTTTATTTTGAGAAAGTGCTTCTGGAAGCATTTGAAGTTTAGGGAAAAACTTGCGAAAACGTATGTGTTCAAATTTACAAAAACGTTAATATCTTCACAAGTTTTTAATATTTTTTATGAAATTTGAGATACTATTAGTCAATGTTATGCGCTACAAGTCTTGTTATAAAATGTTTTTTAGTTAGCATAGTAAAATTTTTTGTAAATCATTGCTGAACAGTGTGTTATTTTGAAAAAACAAAAAAACATATTACAAAGAAACTGCATTGAAATTGTTTACAGGAACTTTTATCAAAGATATCTCCATGAGTTCTTGACCAAATTTGATGAAAATTTTTTTATTTTAATTTTACAAATCTATAGAATTCAAATAAAAAATTTTTAAAAAATATTATGATTTCAAAATTTTACAAATTGATTCTAACTTTGTGCTCTAAAAAACTTATTCAGCATATTAAAATACATTATACTAGTATATTTAATTTTATATTTCTTGAAAATTTCAGAGAAGATACTAACTATATAATAATTACTACAATTATTATATAAATTACTAACTAATTTGCTTAATGATAACCCCGCGCAATTGCATTACATAATTATTTGTTTATCGACATACAATCACGATCAATGATCGTAATACATATGCAAGTTGCTATTGATACTAAAGCCTGATTACATGCTACAACTACTTTTACTTATTTTCAATTATAATTGATTATAATTTTGCTCCATATAGCTATTAATAACTTGTTATATCTGGATCGATTATCATAGTACGACTTAACTTGTTATAATAATTTTTGCAATATATGGGTAAATTGCTAAAAATAAAATATAACATGTGTAAAATCTTAGTAATTCGCTAAAATATTCAATTATAACCCTTTTTAAAATTAACTTCAATTTGCTAAAATTTAAATTTGGACCTTAGATCAAATTTGAATCAATTTGCTAAAAAAAAATATGACATATCAGAGATGTCTGGGGTCCTTCTTTGCCTAATTCTTTCTTATCAATATTTTCGTTTTCAACATCATCTAATGCATCAACTGGTGGACCAAGCAAATCTATTGTATCGCTGTTAATCTCTTCAAGGTGGTGATTATATGTATTTGACCATTCTAAAGCACATTTTTAGTTAACTATTGAAGATTTCGATGCTTAACATGAAAAAGAACTTTGATTTGACAAACTTTCCCATTGAGGACCATCACGTAGGGGTGATGGGCGTATATATGTATAATATTTTCTTGATTGCATTTTTCCAATGACCATTGACAACTTTATGTGTTAAATAAAGCTAATACAAAGAAAAATTTTCGAATTCTAATGGTCTATCCCAATATGTCATTAAAGGTGATTTTGTTGTTAGTTTTGTATTTCTAACTGACATAAATTTATAATTTTTATTACTACCCATACTGCGGAGCCATCTTGGCACCTCATTATTTAGATTTAAGGTGATAAACAGTCGACTCAAGTGATAAAGTGAAATGCCAAAAAAAATATGTCAAGTTTCTTGTGCCGAAATATCATGTTTTGTGACGCTATATATTAAAAATTTTTGAACTATTAGAAGTACTAAATTATCAGATCTACTATCAGATATAATCTGGTTTAGTATTTCTGAAAATGCAGCAGAATGTGGCTCTGCCTTACTTGCATATTTTGCAATACATTGTAAAGCTGCATGAATGTTTAAGATTGGTTTAATATCTACATTTACCCACCAGCCTTGTAATTAAAGCTGACTATGCGAATTAATATATGGGTCATTTCTTGCTATTATAAATTTTAGCTCTCCATGATTATCTTCCCGCAAATAAGAGTCTTCACTATTTTTTTAAGAAAGTCAAATCTGCAGAATTGCTGACCGATTTGATTTACTCGAAGACAAAAGTTAGCATTACATTATATGTGCTTAGGGTTACGCAATTTGATTTGATTTTCAAATATTTGAATCAAATATTTGATCAAATTCAAATTCAAATTTGACTATATTTGATTTGATCAAATTCAAATATGGCCAAATTTGATTTGATTTGAAAATTACTATTAAAAATTCAAATTCAAATCAAATTCAAATTCAAATATTTGAATTAAATCAAATTCAAATTAGGGTCAATTTGATTTGATCAAATTCAAATTGATCCAATATTTGATTTGATTTGAATTTAAGGAACCCTACGTGTGCTATTGTAGTTTAGGGGAGTAACAAAAATCAGGTGATTTTTTAGGGGGGAGGGGTAAAAAAAGTTGAAATTATATATAAGAACCTGACTATTTATATATTAAGGAAGAGAGAGGGAGTAGGCCTCTGATAAAAAATAATCAGATGATTAATGACACTGCCCTTATTAATTAAATGATATAATCCTGTAAGTCATTGTATATTTCGTTTTGATGCTTTTGGCATGGATGACAATCGGGTATAATTGTATCGAGTCCTAGATTTATTATAGTAACAACTGAGTTAAGGTATTCTACAGCTTTATTCATTGCTTCATTTTTTATTTGTTTCTATTCAATTATAGGAGCATTCCATTTCTTTTCTATACCATATACATGTACACTACTGCAATGCTGCTACTCAAACCTATACCACTAGTCTTCTAAATCCCATTGCTTTTTCAGTATGGTATTAAAAAAATTTCAAATCGCTTGTTAAAAAACCAAACAGCAATATGAGGATTTTCTATAATGTTTTGTCGCCAACTATTTGCAGAATTTGCCCCTTCTCTTACAGAATTTTCGCTAGACTATATAAGGTTATAGAGTTCAAACCAGTGTAGAAGGACCCTGAGCTATACATAAATAGATGACAATTTGCTTTTGCTTATTTTTAACTATTTTTTGGTAGATCTTTTTTATATTTAGTAATATTAATGCTTATTTTTAACTGTTTTTCTGTAGTTCTTTTCTATTTTTAGAAATATATAACAATTTTTAAATTGCTAGCTGTTCATAGATTGCTCGAGGCCCTAGTATAGATCTGCTGCACTAGAGAGAAAAAATATTAATCCTTGCAAGTCTAATTGTTTATCATATCTGTTAGCTCTTGATACCATGCAGTCCAAAACTGCTGCATTCTGTATAACCCTATACCAAATCTCATTATTTTATTAGCTATCATCAGCAAATTTTATATATAGATATATATCGATTACTAACTAGTAAGATATATATCAATTATCAACACCCCTATCGATTACTATCGATAGTGATAGTAATCGATTAATATCCGGTTAATACCCTATCGATTACTATCGATAGTGATAGTAATCGATATATATCCGGTTATATCGAATATGATATCAATTTATAATTATTATATTCACATAATCATGCTTTTTGAACATTTTACAGGTTTTCGCAAGTTTTCGCAATTTAATTATAAATTTTTTTT
>QKWP01001390.1:0-10647 GCA_003550325.1 Gigaspora rosea
TCTAACCTTTTTAATAATTTATTAAAATAATACGCAAATTTAAATCTTACTTCATTTAATTTGTCTATGATGGCGACGCATTCTCTGACCTGACCTATCTATGTATATTTCGGGGTCCTGTTAGTGTGATATAAAATGTTAGTGCATTTAGCACTAATAATATCTTAGGGAAGTGCTATTTATTATCTAATTTCTAGGATAAAAGAAAGGTTTAGAAAATTATTAGATTCTAATAGCAAATAGTTTTTAATTGGCTAAAATTTTTAAAATTTTTAAAAATTTTTAAACATATTAAATAATTTTTGAACTATTAATCTGTTTTGAATGATTTTACTACCAAAAATATTCATCTCAATAAGACAATTTTAACAAGCCTAAAACTATCAAAATCAAATTACAGGATTCCGAGATCGTTATAGGTTTGTATTGCTTTAATTATATATATATTATTAAAAATTATTATTCAAGATTTTATAAATTTTAATATTAGGTTTAGGCTGCAAATAAGTATTTAGATTTACTTAGATATATGTCTGAGTTTTTATTCTTAACATTAGATTTAAAAAAATGAAATTTCTTTCAGTATTGTAAAAAGTTTCTATTAAATTTAATAAAGATAAAAGCAAGGTCTCACCTTAACATTTAAAAAAAAAAAAATAAATTTTAATATTGAATAACTTTTGAACCAGTATGTCATTTTAGATAATTTTACTACCAAAATGCTCATCTCAATAAAATGATACTAATGAACCTAAAATCATTA
This sequence comes from Gigaspora rosea, assembly GCA_003550325.1. Classification (NCBI taxonomy): domain Eukaryota; kingdom Fungi; phylum Glomeromycota; class Glomeromycetes; order Diversisporales; family Gigasporaceae; genus Gigaspora; species Gigaspora rosea. The sequence goes on from QKWP01001390.1 coordinate 764, forward strand.
AATTCTGATCATGGAATTCCAAAATCGTTATAAATTTGTGTTGTTTTTAATTGACTTAATATATTTTATATTAAAATAACACAAATCTATAATGATCTTAGAATCCCATAATCAGAATTTAATAATTTTAGGTTTATTATAATTGTCTTATTGAAATGAGCAGTTTGGTAGTAAAATTATCTAAAATGGATAACTAGTTTAGAAGTTACTCAATATTAAAGTTTTTAATCTATGCAAAAATAATATAATTAAAGCAATACAAACCTATAATGATCTTGGGATCCTGTAATTGAATTTTGATGATTTTGAACTTGTTGAAATTGTCTCATTAAGATGAATATTTTGATAGTAAAATTATCCAAAATGGATTACTAGTTCAAAAATTATTTAATATTAAATTATAAAAATTTTTAAAAATTTTAATAATTTTAGCAAATCAAATTGCAGCATTTAATGATCAGGTAGGGGGAGCAGTGTTGTACATTTTCACTGTCCCAGCCTTTTTTTGCCATGTCTCAATGTCCTAACGTGCGTTCCAAGTGTCCCAACTATGTTCCAAGCTATACATGAGGATGAAATCATTTTGGGTTCTAAAACCCGAAATTAAAATTTAAAGACGAAATTGTTTTTGACCTATTTTACTTGAAAGACGAAATTATTTGATACTTTTTTTGAATAGACGAAATTATAAGGAACATATCTATATAAATTTTATTTGCTCTTCCTTATAAAAAATTTTAATTTTCTCTAATGAAGACGAAATAGGCCTTTTTCAAAAATCAATTTCGGTGGCATCACTATTCCAAGCCTTAATAATTAATAAATTAATTTTTTTTTAAATTTCTCAGTTGCGTGACTGAGGCACAATTGGCGCTCTTTATTTATACCAATTAAAATTACATACTTTTAACTACACTAAATTTTAAAGAACTATATATTTGTTTCATTTTAGGAGATTTCTTTCTAATAATGAACAGTAACTGCCGGAGTTCCTTTTTGAGCTGAAACTCTCGGCCCTGATTTTATTTATTTTTTTCTTCGCCCTATTTGCTTTTGCGAATAAGCACCATAATGTATATATTACCTGGATATGGAGCCATTGGGCCGCTCGTTTCTTTGATTTATTCTTTATGTTACTTGCTTTGAGTGCTTCCTGTGTAGTGGCTGGGGACAAGTGTCCGTTATAGTATCTATTAGATTGTATGCTAAGCGCCAAATTTTTTTACTTAGATCGCATTCTATCATGAAGTGCTCGATGGTCTGTTTAACTTCATTACACTATATGCAGTCACTACTGTTCTCTGGGTTGAGGTGTCGTGTTCGGTATCCAAATGGTAAGGTGCCATGGTGCACTCTCCAGCAAGTATTGAGTTTTTTGTTAATGTATTCTTTTATTTTTAGCTAACTTAAGTTGTCTGATAATTGTTTGTCCGAACTTGTATTGCCTCTATTTCTAACTGTGTTCAGTCTTCGTACAATCCATTTGACTATCATCCCAGAGCCATTAGTTTTGTCGATTACCATTTCCTCCAACGACCAAGGCCAGTTTCTTGTGAATGAAATATCGCCCTTTAGTTTAATCCAGGTACACATGTAACTCCTCCATTCCTTCGGCCAGGCTTTTGTACTAACTAGGGTAGATTTTAACGCTTGTAGAACGCTAAGATTCCTTTTAGCTCTAATTTTTCCTGAAATTACTTCTCTTTCGAAACAGGTTCAGGTGGAACTGCCTGTACATACCGTAGATTCCCGAAAATAAGTGACCTTTTTTTGAACGATTTTAAGCAAAAAAACTGGGGTAGCTTATTTTCGGGTTATACAGGTTTTTAAGAATTTATGCCTAATAGCAAAGGTTGCTTATTATCGGGCGTTATCTTTTTAAAAAAAATTCTCACACATTTAAACTTGCGTGAACAGGTTTTGCACATACATACTAGCATGCGCATTATTAAATATAGTATTTATGCCATATTTGGCACCATATTTAATAATGCACATGCTACGTTACTATATTATTGTATTTTTTTAACGATTTTTTTTTATTTGATTTTTATTTAAAGGTAGGCTTTCTTAGATTGGTTACACAATATAAAATGTAGTACATCAGTCACATGCATGATGTAGATCACTTTGCATATATAATTTTTGACGCCAAATATCATAAATTTCAAACCAAAGATTTAATAAAAAAGAAACCCGTTAACTTGAGGAATAGGCAACTTTAATACGGAATGGGCAAAATATTACTTAGAGTTAAAACTGAAGTAAAAATTTCTACAAGCCATATAGCACAATCACGGATTGTCTTAAATGTAGATATTAAATAAACATCAAAATTTAAAGTAATTATATATAAAAACTATAAAAAAATTCGATATTTCTAAGAAACTAATATTAAATAATTAAAATTTTACCTTTATTACATTATAATATTAACTATCACTGTTGCCAAATATCATAGAAATTTTTAATCCAACGATTTAATAAAAAAACCCGTTAACGTCAGGAATGGGCAACTTTAATACAGAATGGGCAAGTATTACTTAGAGTTAAACTGAAGTAAGTTTAATAACTAGTAGTTTCAAACTAAAAAAAAACTTAATAAAACAAATAAAACAAACTAACTGAACAACAAAAATTGTTAAGTCTTCATAAAGCACTAGTTACTACGAGTTTAACGAACTAAAAGTAGATTATCTGCACTTAAAAAGATCGATATGTATAATATATATATGTGTAACATCACATGCAGAAAGCCTACTCTTAAATTTTTTTTATTTTTTTAATTTGATATTTATTATATTTAAATTTTTTTAATGATTTTTTATTTTTTTTATAATAACGTTTTATTAATTTTTTTTAATTACGTTTTATTTTTTTTTTGAAAACTTATATTCATAACACCGTGTTATATAACACCTTATATTAAACCACTTTTCAAAATTTGTCAATATCTCAAAATTCTACTAGGGTAACCCCTGTTACGTTATTAACAAAAAATACTCATCTCGCAATTTTATTATAAATCTAATTCTAATCCTAATCCTAACCCTAACCCTAATCCTAACTAAAACCATAACTAGTTTGCATTATAGGGTGTTATATAATATGGGTGTTATAAATATAATATTTCTTTTTTTTTATATTTTTAATTTTTTTTTTTTACGTTTTATTTATTTTATTATTTATTTTTTTTTATATTTTTAATTAGAGAGTTATCATTTATCGCTAGTGCGATGCATCGCCACCCCGATTGACCAATCGGGATGCAAGATCAGGTGTAACGTGAAATTGAAGCAAAACAATCTTTTTTTTAAAAAATCGCTTCTAACTTAAAATTTTGACTAAGAAACTATACTTTTTTCTTAACAAAAAAAATTTCTTGTGAAATTTTGGGTTAGGAGGGCCTTCTAACTTTTGTCCTGCCAAACTCTAACCCTAATCATTATGCGACTGCTATTTGTTTTGTTTTGATTAATGTAAAATCAAAACAAACAAAATGATTGGTCGATCAGGGATAGCGATGAATCGCACTAGCGATGAATATTAAAAATCTTTTAATTATTTTTTAATTACATTTTACTGTATTTATTTTTTTATTTTTTTTTTTTATATTTTAATTTTTTTTTTACATTTTATTTATTTTATTATTTATTTTTTTTTAATTTTTTTTTTTGACCTTCATTAGTATTGGTTTAGATAATAATATTGATAAATGACAATTAATGATTGGAATAAAAAGTAAAGTTCCGGTTATTCCCAACTATGGAAATAACCAAAAATTTACTTCTTATTCCCACCATTGTATATAATTATAGCAACGACAAAAGGGGTAGCTTATTATCAGAACAAAAAAATTTATTATTGTTTCGGTTCGAAAAAAGCGAGGTAGCTTATTTTCGGGTGAAACAAGTTTTAGATTTTTTGTTCAAGAATGGAGAGGTAGCTTATTTTCGAAGTAGCTTATTTTTGGGAATATAAGGTAAGCGTTTCCATATCATGATATGTCTCGCATTTAACATGTTCTGGATGACTGGAGTACCTAGTCCCCCTTCGTCCAGGTTCTTTTGAAATGTCGCATATCTGGAGAGAAACTTGGATTTTTGCTTAATCCAACTTGATATAAGGTCATTGATTGCTAAAATGTGTTTTCTTTTGGAAGGCAGAATGTAGGTGGCGTACTACATTTTAAAAAGAACTAGGAACTTAGCCAGCGTTATTTTTCTTCTAAATAATAGGTTTTTCGTATTTAGTTTCTCTATTTGGGTCTTTATTTTGTTGATAGTTTCCTTCCACAGTCTTTGTTTAGGCGAACCATCCCTTAAAACTTCAAAACCGAGTATTTTAAATGGGGTTTGTTTCAAGATCTTTTCGTATTAATCTTCCCCTGGCAGGTTTACATTTTTTGCAGAAGGCGTTAACGGGACTAGTTTGGACTTTTTCTTGTTTATCTTAGCATTTGATGCTTTCTCGTAACCTTCTAATACCTTTGTTATAGTTTCCAAGTCGAGCAGGAGCTGATACCTAAGGAAAGATTATCAGCATATGCCGTAAGTTTAAAGAAACAATGAGAGCCTAGAGGCAGTGTTGTCACTTGGACGTTTTTTGAACATTTTGGCCATTTTTTCAAATTAAAATTACTTAAAATTTTATTAAGATAATCTATTTTAATTTTTTCACTAATAAGTCCAGCATCTAAAAAAATATATAACTATATATTTTTTTAAATTACTTTATTAATTAGTTAAACATAGGACATAGGCTTGGACGATTTTGGACAATCTTGGACATTGGACAAAAAACATAGTATGGACACATCCAAGTGACAACACTGCCTAGAGGTATTCCCTTGATCTTCTTGTCAATATTTAATAGCAATGGTTCAAATGCTAGTATGTAGAGCAGGGGAGAGAGAGGATCATCCTGTCTTACCCCGCGCCCCTCCTTGAATAGAGAAGATATGGACCTGCACCCAAGAATATGAGCCACCTGACTTTTGAAGAGGTCTTTTATTAATTTTATTATTTTCTTGTCGAATTTCATTTTTTCCATTACAAGGGCTAGGAATTTGTGATTAACTCTGTCAAAAGCTTTGGCTTGGTCGATTAGAAGAATCCAGTGCTGTTCGGTTAAGTCACGTGTGTTCCGCAGTATAGTCATTATATCCATGCCGGTGTCTACAATAAATCTTCCCTTGATGAAGCCCTGTTGGTGCTCTGGTAAGATTGTACTACAGATTTCGTTCATTCTATCTGCAAGAATTTTCATGAATATCTTAACGTCCCTGTTGACCATTGAAATAGGGTGCCAATTTTCTACTAGAGTTAAATTTTTCCCTTTTTTGGGTATTAATGTTATCAGACTCTTGTGCCAGGAAGTTAGTATGGATCTTCCGACTAAGACTTCATTGAACACCTTTTCTAGAACAGGTGTTATTGCTTCGCTTGTAAGTTTGTAGAATTCGTAAGTAAGACCGTCTGTTCCTGGTGACTTGTTATTTGGTAGAGAGCTAATGACCTGTGCAATTTCCTCTGCTGATATCGGTTTGAGCAATTGTTGTTCATTGAATCTGAAACTTCTGGTAGACTGTTTACGAACTTTTCTGCTTCCGGTTTATCTATGAACTTAGAAGTGTAAATTTTTGTATAAAATGCTATAAGTATTGTAGAACGTCTGTATCTTTCAAGTTTCCGTTATCGGGAACTTGGATTTCATCGAGGTTATTGTGACTTTGTCTTGTCTTATATTTAGCGAAAAAGTATTTAGTCGATTTTCCCCTTTCTCCACCCATCTGGTCTTGGATCTAAGGAGCCATTTGTCCGCAAGGTCAGTATTTTCTTCCTCTATAAGGTTAGCTAGGTTTGTTATTTGTTTATCCAGGTGCGTCCACTCTGGTTCTCTGGCCCGAACTATTTTGAGATAAGTAAGTTTTTTATAGAGTCCTTCTAATTTAGTTTTAGTAGATTTAGACTTCTGGAAAGCCCTGATTATTGACTGAATGTTCAATTTGCAACTGTTCTAATCATTCGTAGACATAGGATCTTTAATTTCGGCTAGATAATTTTTCATTTCGGAAGCAGGTTGTGTCAAATCACCATTGCGTGTTATGTCTTTTAGTTGGTTCGAATAATAGTGTGCATTTGACTAGGAGATTATCAGAGTTGCCAAAGCGGGTTCTAACCCCAGATATGTTATGCTCACAATTCTTGTCTATAAAAATGTAGTCTATGCAGGTTCCCATTCTACCGTTATTCTTGGTGTTCTGAAAGTATGACAAAAATGGGCTTTTGTCTGAGTAATCTGCTGCATTGTAAAAGTTTTTTATCTTATTTTGTAGTATTTTTCTCATGGGATCGTGTTGTTGTGCTGCTTGGCTAACTCTATTTTTGTTCAGGCAAATATTAGTGTTGAAGTCCCCTGCTACAATTTCTATTAAATCTTCTTCTTCTAGTGGAGACCAATTCTCAAAGAATTTGACTCTATTTTCTGTGACTGGGGGCGCATATACGTTTGTAATTCTATATTTTCTCTTCTGATATTGTAATTTAACCGATATAACTCTATCATCATGAGAGATTAGTGCATCTGTGAACTTGATTTTCTTATTTCCTGCCAAGATAGCCGCTTTATTAGACCATACCGATTCGTATTGCCATTGTTGTTTTAAAAAGTCTCTGAGTTTTGCATCTTTCAAATTAGTTTCCTGTAGCATAATTATATCCAAGTTGTAGAATTTAAGAAGAACGAATATATTTTGTCTCTTGTTTGTGCTAATTAATCCTTTTACGTTAAGGGTAGCTAGTTTTATCTTTTGTTTTACAGACATTAGTACGTAAAAGGTAAGTACCCTTTTGGGTCAAACGCGATTCGGGGGTACCCATCCCCTTTGATTGCCATAGGAGGGTTTTTGCAGGAGATTCTGTCCAATAGTGCTGTTAATTAACTTTTTGGTAGAAGTCGGGCGTTTGTAGGAGACTGTAATGAAATCATCAGCTTCGGGCGGAGCAGTGATCTCTATGACCTTCGTCGGAGATTTTATCTAAATGTCTGGCAGTACTGTAGAGTGTATGTTATCGTAATAATCTGAATATGCACTGGCAAGTTCATCACGTGATGGTTTATCAATTTGAACTGGGTCATCAATACCTTTTAGGGGAATTTGTTCTGACAGTTGTATGCTCCCTTCATTCGCATTGGATATTATTGTGTCTTCCATAGTCATTTGACTTGTATCCTTGTTTTGTGTGGGTACCTGTTTCATCATTTCCTTTTCAGGTAAAAGACCGACTAGGTTAATTTCTGTTGCTTCCTCCATTGTTACTACATTTTCTAATAAGGAACTTTGACTTGTGGTATCTTCCTTCCGCAGGAGGTTGTCAAATGTTCCCTGTTGTCTTTCTTTTCCAGGGTATCATTCTCACGCCATGTAGCCTTATACAAATATGCGTTTTGTCTAGATTCAATAGATGCCTTAAACTGGATGCAGTCCTTTTTTATGTGGCCTTTCTGGTCACAAAAATAACAAACTTTTGGGCAGATTTTCATTCTTATTTTCCCAAACGTGTGTAAATCGTGGTAAGTGCCTTTCGAGCTCAGGATCATTAGTTGTTTCAAAAATTATGATCCATTGGTCTATCAGATAGGGTGTACTTTCGATCATGAGAGGTTTAATGGCAGCAATCTTTTTGAAATTTTCTAAGGCTTCAAGAAGAGCCTTTGAGATCTCGTTTTTATTGCCCAAAGATACATTTCAGCACCTGACCGGTAGAAAGGATTTTCTTCTGTCTGTTGGGATGTATCCGTGTAGGTCTTGTTGAATATATTGATGCCTTCAGCGGCATATTGTTTTCTTTTATCTTCATTAATGAAGATGATCTTCAAGTGCATACGCACCCCTTTAGTAAAATGTTGTTTGGCGGGGCTGACATCAAATTTTACCTGGTTAAACATAGAGGCTATAATTTTATTAAAGGAACCCAACATTCCTTGTATGTCAATTATTAAAGCGTTGTCGTTATTAGTTCTGATATTTTGTCTTGGTGAAAAGATGAAGTAGGTTGATTGCTCTCTCTTCAGCTTTGGAAACAAGGACGTCCATTTTCTGTCTGGACTAACTAGGAGTAGTTCCTTTCCTTTTTTTTGTTTGTGTTCGGCTGTAGTTTGTCCTAGAGTAGGTTCAAGACCCATGTTACTATCCGAAAGTGTGCTTTCTTCTATCATTTCCTTTTGTTCTAAGGCCAAGTTTGTGACTACTTTCATGCTGGACATGGTTGTTGAGGGACCTGGGATAGGTTGTTCAGTTTCTGGAACGTTTTGTGATTCCGTAGTGAGAGGTTGGGTATTTGTGATATCTTTAAGTGCACTAGCTTCCTGTTCTACTTTATCGTGCCAAGACGCTTCCTGGCTATCTTGAGAAGAAGTATTGTTGGGTGTTATCTCCAAAAGAACCTTAGTATCATTTTTAACTGTCATAAGCTGTGAGAGCACTTGTGTTTTCTTCTGTATTATTGTCGACCTATTCTCTTTGTTTATTTTTTTGTTGTTGTTGTTATTTTTCGCTTTTTCAACCTTACGTTTTTTCAGTGCCATTTCCTTAGAAAAAATAGCGTCGTCGAACTCGCTATAATTTTTTTTCTTGTCTTCAGAGGACTAGCCCTGTTTGCTCTTATTTCTTTGTTCTTGTTTGCTTTTTTGTATGTGTATATTTTGAAAAGTCAAGTTTACTCTACTCCAAATTTACGTGTACTAGAGAGAGTACATGTAGATCTCTAATAAATTATTTTAAAAAAATATATAATTATATATTTTTTTTAGGTGCTAAACGCATTTTTAAAAAAAATTTAATTAGATTATCTTAATAAAATTTTAAGTAATTTCAATTTATAAAATTGTTCCAGAATGTCCCAAAATGTCCCAACATATGTCCTAACTGCCCCATGTACAACACTAGGGAGGAGGGGTAGCCTCTTAGTAGCAAAAAATCAGATGATAAATGGCACTTCCTATACAGAAAAGAAAAAAATATACATTTAAGGAGATATTGCATTTTATGGAGATTGTATTTATAGAGATCTGACTGTAAATAATAAATAACTAATAAATAATAAATAAACTAGTGTGATCAAATGAAGGGTCAACACCATTATATGACCATTTAGTGCATCATGAACATGTGACTATTATGATACAAAAGTCTAAGATTATCTATTATATTATAGTATAAATCTGAGTTAAAAAAAATTTTTTTAAAAAAAAATAAATATAAATAAAAAAAAAAATACTTATTTAATTTGAAAAAAATGAAAAACTAAATAAATCAAATTAGTAGATAGATAATTAATTAATGATAATCTAATAATTATATAAATAATATTAAGTCTAAATACAAGATAAAAAATATTACCCATATATTTGATTTCTATATAGTCTGATAGAACAAATTAGAAATCAAACCAATTTCTATAAAGCTCCAAAAGAATCTAATAATATAATACCAAATAAAAGGATTTTTAAAAAAAATAAAAATAAAAATTAGTAAAGTAATATATACAGTATAGTACAAAAAAAAACAAAAATTTATTTGCTATATCTTAAACTCTGATATAAGGTTAAGTAATAATAATAAAAAAAATAATAAGAATGTAAAAGAGATAAAAAAATGATTATAACGGGACTCTAAATAATCTATACAAGCTTATATTTTTTGGGCATTATAGTAAATTTTTTTTTGGTTAGTACTTTTATATTGGTATATATAAGCTATATTTGAATATTATAAAACTTTTATAGTTTTTTAGCTTTTTATGAAATATAGCATTCTTTTTTAAAAAAAAAACAGAATTACATTTTCTAAAAAAAAAAAAAATTTTATTCTCTAAAAAAAA